>VZUI01035511.1:0-144291 GCA_013401135.1 Cettia cetti | reverse complement strand
CTTCCTTCCTTCCTTCCTTCCTTCCTTCCTTCCTTCCTTCCCTCCTTCCCTCCTTCCCTCCTTCCCTCCTTCCCTCCCTCCTTCCTTCCTTCCCTCCTTCCTTCCCTCCTTCCTTCCTTCCCTCCTTCCCTCCCTGCCTCCCTCCCTCCCTCCTTCCCTCCCGAAGATCAACTTATTAAAGTCTAAGTGTCCAGGGTCTACACTACTACATTCATATAGACATTAGAAAACAGACACAGGTCAATTGTACGTTGTTATAAATATTTGATCAGTCAAGTTTTCCGAAAAATGATTTATTGGAAATTTGAGCGATACAAAGAAATTAAAGGCACAATTAAAAGGGACAGTTCCGAGCCCGGGATCGGAGCTGGATGAACAGGGATCCGGCTTCTATAGCGCGAGTCTCCCACAGTTCACAAAGCTGTCTTTGTGAAGACCATTTTTATGCAGTTCTGGGTTGAGACTGCCAATGATTGGATTTCCTTGCTTCTCACGGCTCCTTTTTCATATTCATAAAGATTCTTTTCTCGGTCTCCTGTCCATTGAGTAGTTTTATGGGAAAGGATGAGGGTCTGATTGGATTTATGGGAACCATTGGGATGCACACACCTGGCAGTGCTGATAAGATCCATATTTGGTGTCGATGGCTCGCTGATGGGTGCTGATTCCTGTCTTGTTCTCTCCAGAGAACCCATTTCCCCTTCTGGGACTGTCCATTGTTCTACATTGATTGTATTGATACACCCTTCCTGACTATTGCTGATGTCCTTGGAGTTGCTCTCTGTCAAAGACATGCTCCCAAGTCAGTCCTCAGACTGAACTGATTTTTGTACTGTTTGAGCTTTAATCTTGTAACATGAATTATACTACAATATTTATAACACGTGATTGGGTTAAGAGGGATTTTACTTTGCCTTTCAGCTGTCAATGATGCCATTGACTACAGGTGCATTAAGAACCTGTGGCAGTGCATTTTCAAAGTTTATTTGTTTCAGTGTTGTTTCACCATTTTATTGTTTCGTTCTCTGTACCACAAGAATGTTTTTTCCCTTTGTACCCCACTTTTCCTCCCTGGTGGTTTGTCCCCTGATCCTCTCCCTTGTCAATCTAATTGTCCCCTACCCCCAGCCCTGTCAATCCAGGCTTGGCCTCACCCAAACTTCTGGAAGGTTCTCAGGGAGGCGTCGAGTGATTGGCTGAGGCTTGTGGAATTCCCCTCCTCCTCCTCAGGATTGGTTGTGTGTGCTGATTGATTGGGAGAGAGCCCATCCCAGGTCAGACCCCATTGGTTGAGTGTTGTCCCCACCCCTGTGATTCTCCCCTCCTTAAATGGCCATGCACAGCTCAGATCTGGGCTCTGTCTGGGCTGGATTTCAGAAAATAAACTGCTTTGTGGTTCACCCAGTCGGTGTGCACTATTCTCTTCTTACCAAAGTTGCTCTCACCAGTGTTTGTGCCGACAATCCCACTGTTCAGGCTGTGGTCACCACGCCTGCCTGCTGTTACTGTGCCTGAGGGGTCGGAGCTGGCTGTGGAAAAATCCTGAACAGCTACAAGAATTCTTCAAATATCTCACTGGTCTCCATGATTGTGTGCTTTGGCCATTCTTTGCCGCAATCTCAGAAGATGAGTGGTTGCTAAAGAAAGAAGATAAAAGAGTTGTGTTTCATTAGAGGTCCAAGCTTGGAAACTCCGAGAAGTTATAAAGATAGGATAGCATTTAATAATGCTAGAAAGCTTCACCTTACCTGCCCAACAGTAACTACTAACAAACCCCTGTAAAAATGTCAGTAACTCCTTCAGCAGCAGCTGCTCAGTCTGCTTTTTCAGGCCCTAGAACAGGCACCAGGCAACAGCAAATTTGCTGTCTTTCCTGCCAATAAAATGTTTCAAATATTTGTGCTGTTCATGTAGTTTTAGTATCACTCATTGTGGCAATATTGTTGCTAATGAAATAAAAAGCTGCATGACTCAGAAACCTCCTCTGCAAGGACTTGAAATAAATGTAAAAATATGCCATTTCTGCACGTGAAAGACAGTTTTCCTTTCTAACAAAAGTTTCAAACTGCACATCTTTTTAATGAAAGTAACTAGACTCCTGAGGGCCATCTTGCAAATGTGAAGGGAACAGCTAATAGAAGTACATTTGCTCATGCTTTATTTGCTCTGTTTCACAATGTTCAGGACTTGTTATTGTCTAGCTCTTTAGAAATAAACATTTTAAGATGAAGCTATAGCACAGCTTTTAGCTGTGCAAGTCCTAGTTTAAACTGCATTTGTTATAATTTTGCTGGGTATTTGCTAGAAATCCAGCTGGTGGGAGATTCAAAAACAGCTCCTAAGTTGCTGCTCACCAAACCCACTGGCAGGGGCATGGTCTCACCCCCTTTGTTCCAACACTCGTCGCTTACTATAGAGATCAATTTGTAGCAGATCCTTAATTCCACCCTGGACATTCAGTGATTGCTGATAAAATGCAACCATCATGTAGTAATTTCAACAACTGCAGAAGTGAGCCATCAGACATTTCACTGGTAAATAATGCTGCTTTTAAGGCTGTCAGAGTCCAGATAGCCTTAAAATAAAGGTTACCCACAACAGAATGATTGGAATCTGAAAACTGAAGCATGTGTTCGTTAGTTTTGAGATGTATTTAAAAATACAATTCAGTATGTTCTAAATCAATGATCACAGGCAGAGATCAGATGGTTGGTATAGGAAAAAGAATCTACATGCCATGTGCCTATTTCTGCTGTGATGTGATGGGAATTAGTTTAAATATATCTCTTACATCTGTTGATTTTTGGTTCTACTTTTGAGTAATAATCCAATCTGCATCAGTATTTAAAAAATAATTTAGCTCCATACTGTGGCAGAATTTATTATAAAACTGTAAATAAACCAAAATGAAGATTTCCCAGGTCCCAGGACTGTAACAACATAAATGAATAGAGATGGATAACTCATTTTAACACATACATTAAATATTATTTAAGCTGGCAACCTGCTGGGTTTCTTCATTATATTGTAATCAACCTTTAAGATTATGTAACAGCTGTAAATATAGCACCAATGCAATTAATGGTTAAAAGAGGTCTGACAGAAGCACTGTCTTTCTTAATTACTCAGCTGTCAGAATCAGGCTTTGTTGATCCAGCAGCAGCAGACTTCTGCCCTCCAGTGTAATTCTGACTTGTGCTGGGCATCCAGTGAAACTGAAGCACCTTTGGGGAAAAAGGGAACTTAACTCCTTTTCCATGATAAACATAATTTGATACTTTTTGTCATACCTGAATGCCTTTTTTTCATAAACACTGAGCTAAGTGCTGTGTCAGAGCCCAAAGAGACCTTAGGTCTGCAGCTTTGTCCCTATTTAGGACCATTCTGCAGCACCTGGTACTGTGTAATCACACACACAGGTGCTTCCCTGAGCTGGCAATAGCTAATTATGTCCATGCACAAGTGATCTTCTGGCCTTTTTGGCCAGATCAGCTTTGAAAATGTTCCCTTGCATTCTATTCTGGTAGAACTGTTTCTGCACTAGAACACCTCACAGGCTCAGGCTAATTTCAGAGTGGTTTTAGTTAAATCTTTGTGCCCTAATGCACGACTGGGGTTTCCACTCTCTTCCTCTGTGCATCTCACATATTATTAGAGCTACACCAAAACCCAAAACTTGTAAAGAGTCTAATACAGGACCATACCAAGCCATAGTTCTGTGACCTGACTGTCAGGGATTTGCATTCTGTGGGATGAAGTGTTGGATTTCATGTTTATTCCCCTGAGCTACTATCCAAGAGGACTGTCTTCCCCTGCCTGAGGCCCTCTGAGGTGCTGATACTGGCCTCCCATGGAAGCGGTCAGGGGACACCGCTCTGCCTTGAGGACTGGTCGGCATCAGAATCCTCTCTCCAGGTGTGTCCCCAGCCGTCCAAATATTTTGCTTTTAAACAGAAAATGATGCTCTCTTTTTTCAGATAGTCAAAATTGGTGGAGCAGTCATAACAAGGACCATTTAAGTGGAATGAGGTTGGAGCACAAATGTAACACTTTAAATGGAACTGGACCATAGATTATACCATTAGGTTTCTGAGCTGTAGTACATATTTAAAAACCATAATAAAATTCTGGCTGCTCTCAGTAGTTTGGGATTTAACTCGTAAAATCAAAATGGATGCAAAATGTTTTATTTTAGAAACTGAAGTACTGTATCAATTCACATCATAATAAAGCCAAGATTTGTACAAGGAATGAAGAAAGGGAGAAACAAGAGAAACATTCAGAACAGAGGGCAGTAGTGAGAATCAGGTATGCTTAAGAACAATGTTTAGGTTGTCATGCCCCTGAGGACTGCTGGGGAACGGGTCTCATGTAATTGAGTGGAAATGCCATCTTACCTGAAATAGTCTTACAAAAATATTTGTTCTGAAAAATCCATTTTCTCAAAAGGAAGTAGAGCAGAAAAATATTTTCAATGTAAATCTTCATAAACAGCTGTGCTTTAATAGCTGTGTCCAAATATAAAAATACATTTGCCAATAGTATGAGCATGGGTGAATAATTTTTTTTACCTTCCCTGTAATAGACTAGAATTTCCAATAAATATGCCCATAAGATTTATTTCTAAAACTACTGGAAATTTTATATGAGTTTAATACTAGAGGTATTTGTGTTTCTATTAACATTTCAGGAGCCCAAATTATTTTCCCAATAGATATTTGATATTCATGCCTTCGCTGCTTTAAAGGAAATATTTTCCTCCAGTGTTTAAGAATGTACATCAGGGGAAGAACTGCTTTTTTTTGAGGCTAGAATGGAGCTCTTACCTTGTTTCTATAAATTCAGGAAAAAAGCAGCAAGCGATCCAACTTACTGCAATCTCAACTGCATACTGTTTAAATTGTCAGATTCACAGAAAAATAAATGACGTTCTGCCTGATGGATTTGTCTTCTCTATAGATGTGAATAATTGGAAAAGGATTATCAGGATGCAGTTACATGTTATGGATTTCATGTAATTTTCAAAATTTCATAGTGTGGAAGTACCTTATTTGATGGGAGATGGATCTCCAGCCCATTAGTTAGGAACAGGTCTAGAATACTTTGACCCTCGGCAAAATTGCATTGTCACTTCTGGGTGTATCAAAGATGGATTTAACTGTGCTATTCTCTCAGTTACAGCATCACTGCTTCCCACTGCTTTCTGAAAGCAGAAACAATCTACCTAAAATATTCTCCTCTGTCAAAGTTTTAATTTTGTTTCTATGTAAATAATGCATATGCACAGACACTAGTGCTGCTGTCATTAACTGGGAATAAACCTGGAGCCTTCAGCTCTGCGAGTACAGACCCACACAACCTGAGCAAAAGAAGCAGTTCTGTCACATTCTATTAAATAACAGGCTGCTGCAGCCGCTGTTACTCACCATCGGGAGGGCAAATCTGCATGCATTAAACACTGTTTATCTTATTAAATGTGGAGGTGCCAGCAGACACTGTGGAGCCTTCATTTGATCAGTTTTAAAGGGTAGGAATCAGGCATGGCATGAAGAGAGGTTGCTCGTGGCTTTGCTTGCAAGCATGTCTGCCTCGTTGTTGCTCTCCCTGCCTGTGCTACAGTCATTAACCAGCACGGCTGCGGAATTCCAAACAAACCACACTGGAAGCAGCAACTGCAAATGAAATAATTAAAGTCAGCTCTGCTTTGCTGAATGTTAATAGGCTAATTGTCCTATAGACACTTAACGAAAGCCTGTACCTTTTCTGTGTGTGAAGTAATGAAAGCTTACTTAAATGCTGCAAATGGGCCTCAAATGATCCAGGTAGAGACATTACTGTGCTGCAGAGGGAAAAAGCAAAAACAGTTCCTTTTTACCAAGTCTCAGAGTGATGAAATCTCGATTGCAGGTGAAGGGTGTCTTGAAATGCCTGAGAAATAACGCATTGCATTGATATTCTGTCAGAGTCTTTCACTGCTGAAGATAGAGAAGTAAAACAAATAAATCCTGTCACTAAGGAACGAGCTGAACTCAATACAGTGCACAATTCTTGCAAGGTCAACTCCCTGCTCTCTATAGGAGGGTCTGTTTATAACTGCTGTGTTCAAAACCAAAACCCACTGTTGATCCCCATGTGCTGACAGCAGTTACTCTCACACTGAAGGCAAAATAATAAATCTCACCAAGCATTCTTCAAAAGGAGACCTGCATTCTTCAGGGTTAACTGCATAGAAGAGGAAAGCAATGTCAGAATGGAGTCAAACTTTAAAACACACTCTTGGAAAAGCTCTGAAGATTGCTTGGGCTCTGGGAGGGGAAGAGAACAGAAGTCACACTGATTTTTCCATCACTCTCCTCTTTCCAAACCATATTCATTTGTCTAGTTGTACTTCACATTTCCTGTATGTTTCACCTCTATTATTCTGTGCCTGAACTTGAGGAATCACTTTTTCTATAATTTTTTAACTTCTCCCTTCCCCTTTCAGGCTACATGAAGGGGGCACAATTGAAGTGATGCGCTGCTGAGGATGAGTGGATCCTCTTACCATCTTTGCACAACTGTCACACCCACAGAGCTTGTCCACTCAGTGAATACACAGGTTAAAACATGTGTGCAGCTCTTTTTAGGTGATCACATACACGCTCATTACCTTCCTCATCATCCTGAAATAGGCTGAATGAAGCTCCCCCCTCCTCAAATGTCTCCATTACATGGGAAGGGGACATAACAATGGATTTTAGGGTCCCCAATGTCTCAAGAAGGCATTCAATCCTTTTGCTAGGACACCAATAAGCAGGTTATAGGTATCAACCTCAAGTCCTGAACCCTCCTATGCACATTTTCAAATCAAGGAGAGAATAAATGATTGAGGCAGAGAGCAGATGTTTAGGCCGTGGCTGCTTATAGCTTGGAAGAGAGAAAGACATTTTCCTCTCTTGATATCAATAAGGCCGAGTCACTTTATTCTCTTAGTTGAGGGAAGATAAAAGCTGTTTTGGAATGCTACCCCTGCTATGATGTAGTACCCGCAGGTCTGCTGAGCAGCAGCCATGACCAGCCAACTGCAACACATCAACTGGAAAGGAAAAACGGGTAAAAACTTATCAACCTGTGCTGTACAGAAGAACTCCGTGTACACCTCACCACTCTTCCTGTCTCATTAAATTAAACTAAATCAAATCATCTCCGAGGTTTAGAAATGTGCACAACAGGGATCTGTCTGGGCTTTCAATTCTGCATGAAGTGTGGGTAAGAGGAATGTGCCTTTGCAGCTCAGTTTCATTGATGTGTGAGCTAGTATTCATGTCAGGTTTTCTTTAAAGGATACTTGAATGACTCTATTTTTAGATTTTACTGTGATGTTATTTCATCAGCTACTGCATGCATAATGCACCATCAGCAACAAAAATTTTAATCATAGCATAAATCAGCCAAAAGATGCTACAAGAAATCAAAGTCCAAATTGCTTTGCTTGGGGACTTGAGTAAATGGATTTTGATTTTTAATTTCTAAATTCAGAGAGGCTCTGGGGAGCATGTTCCCCAGATGTGTAGCTGATTGGTGAATGTGTGTTACAAGGCTATTCAGGTGCAATCCCAACTCCTGAAACATCATATTTCAATCTGAAAGCAGCTTTTGCAGGCTTTACTTTAGAGAAATTTAGACTATGATTTGGATCTCTTATCTAAATAATTCAGATAAAGTACAGTTCCTGATTGATGTCCGAAAACCACCTGCTGATCATTCACAAATTCCAAACCAAGGAAGAAGACTCTGCAAAGTAATTTCAGTGTAGTCCCCCAAGACCCAGCAAGGAAACCTTTCAGAGGCACAGAAGGCTCAAAATGTTCCAGTTTAATTTCCAATAGAAAAGAAAGAGTAATTATCTGGGGCTGTTGCCTGTTATTAATGTGTTAAGGAAACAGAATTCAAATCAGACACCTTACAGAACAGCACAGAGACCTGGTTTTCAGCTTGGAAAGCTTTTTACTCATTGCTGCTGGTTTTGTTATGGACAATCCATTTAATCTAGCTCAACAGCTTTAAAAAGTGGGTCAAATATGTTATTTGTGGGGTGAGATTTGCAGGGCAGGGCATATTCCTTTTCCTTGCGAATAACATGGATGTGAGAGCACCAGCCATTTCAGCTAGGAGGGATCCAGCTGTTTGTGCAAGCAGGTGTCTGCTCCTTGTTTCACACTCTCAGGGATGCAGAGGCAGGACCAGCTCAGGGAATGCTCTGTACAGGGACAGCCTGGGCTTGAAAGGAAGTGCTCAAGGATTAGGGCACCTCTTGCTTCCTGAATAGCTGTCCTAGGTGAGATGGATGAGCCAGATCTAGGGAGCAGGGCAGCAGCTGGATGCCTCCATTCCAATGGGACAAACCCCAAAATATCATTTAATTGGAGGCCCATACCTGTGACAGCAGGAATATTTCTTCCTGAACTCTTTTCTTCAGTGTTTTATGTCTTGCAAAGAAAATCTTTCTCCTCCACACTTCTGCAATCTGGAAGAGCCTCTGTTTCATGGTTCTATCACATTTGTCTTCAAGTTATCTCTTTCCTTTGATTAGGCCTTTTATTTCTCTTTCCCCTGGGTTATCCACCTCTGTTTCCATAGTATATAATTGAGCTGCTGAATATTCATTATTAGTCCCTGGAGTCACATAAAGACCTTCAGAGGAGGATGAAACCCTCCTTGGTTGTGTTTTGGTTAGATTAGAGCCAAAATATTAAACGTAACTTAGTGTGCAATAACTCCCCTTAGTTTAGAAAAATTGGAGAGGGAATATTTATCCTTTCATAAGGAAAAAGAGGGAAGGAAAAAGATTTGGGGACTGAGAGGGAAGGAGGGAGGAGGAAGAAAGCAACCAGGCAGTTAGCAAGAAGGAGAAAGACTACAGTCCAGCCACCAAGATGTGAAATTCCCCTCTGTCCTGAAATCATTGTGTTTACTGAAGGTATTTCATCACTGCTTGGTAATGGTGTCAGAAGAAACGGACTTTCAAAGCAGCAGGAATAAAAAAAATTCGGTTCTACTTTTGTAAATAAGATAGAAGCAACTATCTTTTTATTCAGTCAAGCAAATCTGCCAGATACAAGCTCCCTTTGCAAGCAGAGGTCTAACAATCCAGCAGTGCATGAGAGGGTCCAGCTACTAAAGGGAGAGAAGATCACAGGTGAGCTTTGATACATTGCTTCACTAGTTACAGGCATGGTTTCATTCCCTGGGGACCCCAGCCCCACTAGGGCATGGGCTGCAGCAAGGGAAGGCTGTGTGCAGCCTGCTGCCCTGTATGCTTTGATTTCCTCCCTCTGGGGAGGGAGGCAGCAGGGACAGTGGCATTCCCAGGGAGCACTTCAGGGCATCTGGAGGTCCCATCCTCTGCACAAACTGGTTGGTTCACCCCTGATGAATGCTCCGTCTGATATTGCAGCTTATAAGCTGAACAAAGAGATCAGGAAAACATGGAAGTTTGGGAAAACAAATCAATATATTTTTCTTCTTAATAAAATAATCTGCGTGACAAAAGTATTTGAACAACTTTGGATTTGTTAGGCAAAGCTACGTTTGGCTGCAGTAAATACTCCTAATATCCTCATTTAGCATGATTTCAGTTTGACCTTTTTATGCTTTGCACTATGTGAAAAGTGACTGTGGTCAGGACACTGATCTAGATCTGTGTCCGAGGATATAATAAGTATTTAAAAGCATGAGCAGGAGGGATGAAAGGCTCTAGCCTGTCTAGGAAGGTAGAAGGACACACTCCTGAGTGAGAGGCAGCTGGACCAAAGTCTCCTCAAGCACCAGGGGAAAATTCACCTGATGTTCCTCTCCACTCTGCACTGCTGTTGCAGCTACACCATTGCAGCCTTCTGATATCTTTGCCCAGGATGTCTGCCTCAGCACAGGCATTTATGCACAAGGATGTGTGTGCAGCCAACCAGTGTATTACATATGCTACATTCTGTTAAATTCACCATGAGGGTTTGCTAGCAGTTTCTTGCATTTGTACACACGAGTTCCCTTGGTGAACCTTTGTGCTGACAAGGGCAGACACGCAGCATTTACATCCTGAGAGGCAATGATGGGATGTATCCCCATGATCATCCCTTTCCACATACCCAAAGCAACTCCCAGCACTTCAAAGTTGCCTGTAATGCTGCAAAAAAATAGAAGTCCAGGACACATTGTCAGATAAAAAACAAACCAGATTTGTGTTATAGAAGTCATATAAATTGCAAAGCAGTACCTTTTGGGTGATGATCTGTGCGAATGACACTTCCTTTGCTCCTTTAGAGAGTTTTCAAAAACAATGTATTTTAATGAGTCATTGTAATGACTTGAAACCAAGTCAGAAAGAGAAACTTTCGGTAAAAGGCTACTTTTAATTTGGAAACCTAAGGTATTATTCAGAAAGTACCAAATATCTGTTACTCATGTAATGATTCTTTATAAACCTAGTACAAAACTTTTCCTTGTTAATTTCTGTGTTAATGGAAAATTTAAACTCTGGACCATAATAATCATTGTTATTCTTATATTTTGATTTGAAAAGGGAAATAATTTCCACACCGATTCTTTACCATGTATGTTTATAATCTTTCTTTCAAAACAAAATTAAATCTACTAAATATCCAGAACGAATTTCCTAAGGTTGACATGGGCTGGTGCTTTTTGACTTAAACACTTTTTCTTCATTTCATTGTTGATTTTACTTTGACTTGTCTGAATATGAAGCTCACATGTTACGGAAGAAAAGAGTAAAAGGATAAAAACCACAAGTCCTGAAACTTACAACTTGGTATTACTCACAGCTATCAAATCTCTGCATGAGTTATAATTAGCTCCATTTTTCACCCACACGAAAATGAGTAAAGGATGTGTTCAACTACTACACACAACCAGTTATACCTGAATGTACTGGGGGAATGTAATGTATAGTAAGTGCTGATGTATTGCTAAAACTTTTTTTAAAAAATCGGGAAAGACACAAATTCCTCCAAATACTTTGGACAGAAAAGGAGGGTTCGTGTCACATTGTCTGGTCACACAGATGGATCGGATGAATACTTACTTGTTCATGATAAACACACAAACATGCAGTGCTCAGTGCTGGTGTTTCCAAAGGCAACACTGTGGAACTGGATCAGACCTTCCGGGGGGAAGGAAAGAGGAAAAAGAGCAACCTGCAACTCTGAAAGAATTTACAAACTTTCTGAACATGGTGCTTCATGTCAGCCATGGAGAAGGTCAGGAGAGTGTGGAAAACTTTAGCAAAGGCACAGAACTCAAGCTCCAGTGAGTTCTCATCGTTAAAAACTGTGCAATAACCAATTTATTATTTAAATGTAAAAGTTCAAGTCACAACGTGCCAGTCATGTTCCAGTTTGGATAATTCCAGTCTGCACAGTTGAAACCCCTTACCTGGTTAAGTGGAAATCTGTGGGCCACCCATTCCTTGGCTTTCTTTAGCACCCTTGTTTTCCAGGTTTGCTCTTGTTTCCATTTCTTTGTTTTGAATTTCTTTCCCCATACACGGGTTAGCTTAAGCTTTTTTCCATGCTGAGCTTCACTTTGTTATTTTCAGCTCGGCTCTGAATGAGTTAGATGATGCTCATGCTGCAAAGCATTGCCAACCTTGTCATACCATCTGTTTCAAAAATTTGAGAAGAAGCTGAATCCCTTAATGGAATGAAATGACTGTACTTTGCTCTGGGAGTTTTCTTCATGGGTTCTGTTTTTTGTTCACTTGTTGATATTTCTGTCCTTTAAGGCCCTATTATTTAAATACCATTATGTTTTCTGGCATTAAACCTCCCTGAAAGCTTAATTTTGCCCAAGACTACTGATGCTCTATACAATCAATTTATTTTGCACTTTGAAGCAGAAAAGTCTTCACAGGTATTTCAAAAATCTCAGGTAGTAATGAAAAACAGCATATTTTATGAGACAATAACTAGATGGTTCTTCTACTGATTTTTAAGGCCATATCTGCATAGATTTCTATATCAACTAAACCATTAAAAAGAAATTATTTTATAATTCCGCTTTAAAAATGGTGGTAATTTTTGCTTGAACTGAACCTTAATTGTGTTTTTTGTGAATCCTATTGCTCCTGCTCCTGCCTTATATCTGGAGGATTTCAGAAGGGCCAGTGAAAATGTGCTCCTCTACTCCTATGGAAAACAAAGGAAAACCAACCTGGAAAAGGTCCAAGAGAAAGGTGCAGCTACAGGAGTGAGGAAGCATTGTTTCTCCTCTGTGCACATCTGAGCATAAGCTTGTTACACACCAGTTGCACTCCATCCTCCTGTTCTCAGCAAACTGGCACTAAAGGTGAATGCATAGGTCTGTAACACCTGGACATGATGAGGGGTTTGGGTTTCTTTTGCAAAGTCATTGAGCATATATAATACAATTAAAAGCTATACTTTCTCCTAATACAGTCCTACACATGTATGGGAGTGTTGTTTTTCTTTTTTTATCTCAAAATTATTTCCTAAATTTCAGTGTTTTCTAGTGATTGATGAGACCTGGTTCCTCCAGAGGATGTCATTTTCCTCATCTGAGGGACAAGGAACAGAGCAGACCTGGCAGAATCTCATTACATGGGCATTTCAGCAAGAAGGGCCACCAGGAAATTTTCAAGTCCATAAATAAGCAGGAGAATGACTGAGGAAAATTACAGCAGTGGCAGGGGATTCAAGAGGAGCTGAACACTTCAACACTTGTTTGAAGCTCACACAGCAGCTGTTGACAGATTTCTCTGTTTCAAGCCCTGCTGCATGCCGCTATTGATGGGGAGAATCACAGGTCTTGTAGTCTTTTTCTCTGCTGACCAGGTTTATCTTCAGCACTTTAAGCTTTCTTCCTTCAATTGAACTTTCTCTCCTGCTGGACTTGCTAGAGATGCTCTGAGGAAACAGAAGACAGTTGTAATTTAAGTGTTGAAGGCATGAACCACAGCACAAAGCATAGCTAGAAATAAGTGAGTAGTAGGGGTCTGTGGTGTCTCTCGAGCACATAAATCATCTGCAGTCACTGGCCCTGCAAAACACCCAAGTGAATAGTGCCTCAGCCCATCACCTTTGGACAGATGTGAATTTCTCTCTTCCCTGGAGCTGGGCAGTGGAGGAAAAGTCACTAAAGGGTTCATTCTTCCCTCCTATCTCTTTGCTTTGTGAAAACAAAACACAGATTATAAAGTCATGAGAATGGATCCATTTTCCAGGAGACAAGCATATGAAGAGGAGTTAGAATGGCAAGGTTTTATGGTATCATCTTCCTTTGTAAAGCACTGTTGTTGTTTCAAAGAGTAAGGTGCAAAAAACAGGATTTGAAAATAGTAATGTCTATTAGGAAGGATTAGATTACAGCTTCAACTTGAAAAATGGTTCTTCAGATTGGATCATTTTTAATAAAATGCTCATCTTTCCTCCATCTGGTTTCATTTTCTAAGCCCTGAAGTCTTCCCTTTCATAGGAAAACTTCTTGTTTCTGTGGGATTTTTGATTGCATAAGAACAGCACATGTTCACCAGATTTGAGTTATTTTAAATCTTTTATAATCTCTGAGATTAATTATTTACAAGCACTTTTTAGAAGCTTTCAAGTTTGGTGTTACTAATTTAATGTATCTTTTCTTCCCAAACCCTTTTGATAATGCATTATTATGCAGCTCAGTTCAATCAATAATGAAGCTTCATTTTTTCATTCTAATTAGTAGTCATATTTTTAATAGCCTACAAAATAAAAATTACAACTGATTTATTTTTCTGAGCCCGCAACCAAAAGTTTGGTACATATCCTCCAGACCATTATTTTCCTCTAAAGTGTAAATCACTCTGTGGCACTTTAGTATGTTATCTGCACAAGACTGGATTGTGACAGGTAACATCCAAAGAATTTTGAAATCCTACAGTGTCATATGTTTTATTAGCAGAATAAAATTATGATTATATAATTATACAATGCTACCCAGAAGCACTTATTTGCCTCTTCCCACAGCAGGCTCTGTACTAAGAGAAAATACTATTTTTTCCTGTTCCATGGAAGTCAACATGGAGTTCAATGTTCTAAAAAATCTTTGCCACTAGGATTTTCTCAGAAAAATAATGCTATTTGGAGGACCTAGTCAGCCAGGAGGTTGAGCAGTTAAGCATCCAGTCGTCAAAGTTCTGAGCTCATGTTTCTTTGTGAAAGAAATGAGCCATACAGACAATCAATTTTTTTCTGAATCGGCACATTTTTGATTATTTATAGATACTGCCTCATTATTTTGGGGTTTTTTTTTAATTTTTTTATTTTTTAAAATTTTGTTAAAGACCATTAACTAATTTGAAAGTGAGAGAACAAAATTGCCTAAAAATACCAATTTATGTCAGTCTGCGATGACACCTGTTAACCTTTGCTGATAAAACAGAGCTAGTTCTTGACAATATTGCACAAAAATAGACAAAGGTTAAGAGAGATTCTCATGTAGTCTCTAGAAACTTCTATTTTTTTTAGGCTTTTTTGATTATTTATATTTGTAGGTGCCTGAATTGCCATGGATCCATGTTGAGGTTTTTTACTGTTTATATCCTAACAGGCTTTAAGTTTTCTCTAAGAAAACACTCCTCTTTGTTGAGAGAACTTTTATTCTTTTAATGTTGAGGAAAAGTGACTTTCAAGGAAAAAAAGTCATTTAAAATTACAGCGAATTAACATCATCAGGATGGCAGAATTATATGAAAAATACAGTTCCATGCAAGCCAAATTTAAGAGATTCCTTTCCCTGCTACATCTACCTCCTTGGCAGAGCAGCTAAATGTGCATTCTTACCTCTCAATAGAGGAAATGGCTCAGTTTCCCAGTCCTAGTTTTTTTTTAAGCTATGGCACTGCTTTGGCTGGGATAAAGGTTACAACCAGTATAGGGTTGAGTTTTGGATTTGTGCTGGAAAACATCATGGATAACACAGGGATGTTTTAGTTATTGCTGAGCAGGGCTTACACAGAGCCAAGGCCTTTTCTGCTCCTCACAGAAACAAGTGCAGAAGGAGCTGGGAGGGAACACAGCCAGGACAGGTGACACCAACTGACCCCACAGGTATATTTCAGGTCGTATGGTGCTGTACTCAGCATATAAAGCTGGGGAAGAAGAAGGAAGGGGAGATGTTCAGATTGATGGTGTTTGTCTTCTCAAGGCACTGGAGGGAGGCCTGCTTTCCTAGTGAGAGCTGACTCCCTCCTGCCCATGGGAATGGATTCCTTGCTTGACTTTGCATGTGTGCTCAGCTTTTGCTTTAGCCATTAAACTGTCTTTATCTCAACTCACGAGTCTTCTCACCTCCACTCTTCCAATTCTGTCCACCATCCAGCTGGGGGAGAGAGCAGGTGGCTGTGTGGGGCTTAGTTGCTGGCCAGGGTTAAACCATGGCAGAGGTTATATGGCATACACCTTGGCATATCTGGAGTGCTCCTGGGGTGCCAACATGCAAAGGCTTCTGACAGGCAGTTTGCCTAAGTGGACCATTCTGTGTAATCTGAGGGATGTGAGTGGTAACACTCTACAGGAGATGTTGGGAGCACATTGTGTGCTCAAGGAAGCAGTGTTCAAGGAAGGCAAAATAATTTCACAGATTCATAAAAGGAGGAGGGTGGGAAGGAGGGAAACTGCAAGGACCACATTGCAGAAAGCAATGCCAACGAGAGGTGGTGCTGCATGTCCATTTTAGAGTGAAATTCGATCTTCTGATAAGTGTTGGTTAGGAGACAGGGTGGGAGGCAACTGCTATCTCCCTAAAACATGGTTGTTACAATCAAAGCACTTCTTTACAAGAGCAGTACAGTATTTATTTTCCCTATTGCAGCCAACAGAATTTATACCCACTCTTACTGAGAGATCTGTGCAGCATGAAGTGTGCATCAGCTGATTTTCACTTGTACTTCATATCAGTTACAAATTCAAAATTATCTCTGAATCCTTTTCAATTGTGGTGTTCCACAGCTTCAGCAGCACACGTTTTTGCTGTCAGTGATGCAAATCTCAACCTCTGTTAATGAAGTGACACTCCTTAAGCATCTTGGCATAATTAATCATTATAGGTAGTTCTTTGACTACAAAACTTGAAGATATAAGGCTGGATTTTAGGCATTTAAGTCTCTTTATTACACAAGAAAAATGGAGGTTATGCTTAAAAAATTGTGGATTCCATAAGGAATGGTGTGCTGCTCTTTCATATGGACAACCAGGGAAGCCTTGCTGGAGATGTGAAGGTCAGGGGCAGCCTTGGCTGCAGTGACCATGAGACCGTGGGGTTCAGTATCATATGAGGAAAAAGCAGGGCAGCAAATAAGATTGCAGCCATGAGCTTCAGGAGAGCTGACCTGCTGCTCAAGGTGGATCTGAGGTGAAGTTCAAGATGGGCTTCTTCAGGGACTGGAGCATGAGTGAGGCTGAAGACCTTGTAGCAAACCAAAAAAACTGCTAGAACTCAATGAATTCCTTAAGGAACCTATCCTGAATATCCATGATCTCACTCAGATCCATTTGAACGTGAACCTGCCAGTGACTGACCCCCAATGCTTCTCACAGCCATGATGACCTAGATATGGGCCAAATATGAAAAGGTAAAAACTGGAAAACTGTGAAGAGACCTTTTAGGGTACCAAAGTGTTTGTGATGCCCAATAGGATGCTGAAGACCAACCAGCAGCTGGTGGACATCACTGAGAAAGTGAAACCAGAAGAAAGTTTGGAGGGAATTGGCTGATGTGGTTGCCAGGTGACTCTTCGTGATGTTTGAAAAGTCATGACAGTCAGGTGAAGTCCTGGATGACTGGAGAAAGGGAAGCATCGTCCCTATCTTTAAAAATACAAAGGAGGGCCCTGGGAACTGCTGACCTGTCAGCCTCACATCTCTGCCTGGGAAGATCATGAATCCAGATTCTCCTGGAAGCCATGCCATTTCCAGTATATGGAAAACAAGGAGGTGATTTGGGACAGCCAGCACATTGCCACCAAGGCTAAGTCCTGCCTGACCAACCCAGTAGCCTTCCACGATGGAGTGACTATATCAGTCAACAAGAGAAGGGCTACAGATATCACTTATCTGAATTTCTGTAAAGGCTTTGACACAACAGATCCCCACAGCTTCTCCCTCTCTAAACTGAAGAGAGCTTTGGTGAGTGGAGAGATTGAGCAGCCCTGCCAAGAAGGACTTGGGGGTTCTGAGTGGATGAGAGACTGGACATGACCCAGCCATGTGCACTGGGAGCCCAGCATCCCAAATGTATGCAGAGAACCATGGGCAGCAAGTGAGGGAGGGGATTCAGCCCCTCTGCTCTGCTCTCCTCTGCTGTGGTGAGACCCCATCTGCAGTGCTGTGTTCAACACTGGGGACCTCAGCACAGGGAGGATTTCAGCCTGTTGGAGTGAGTCCAGAGGAGGCCCCCAAGATGATCAGAGGGCTGGAGACCTCTCCTATGAGGAAAGGCTGAGAGAATTGGAATTTTTCAATATGGAAAAGAGAAGGTTTAGGGGTGATCTAATTGTGACCTTCCAGTACCCAAAGGGAGCCTACAAGAAAGATGGACAGAGATTATTTACAAGAACAGGTAGAGAAAGGACAAGGGGGAAGAATGGGGTCAAACTGAAAGAAAGTTGGTTTAGATTGGATATTAGGAAGAAATTCTTTACTGTAAGGATAAAGAGACAGCAGAACAGGCTGCCCAGAGTAGTTATGGCTGTTCCACCCCTTGAAGAATTCAAGGCCAGGCTGGACAGCAGATAGAACAACCTGGTCTAGTGCTAGGTGTCTCTTACCCACAGCAGTAGAGCTGGAAGCAGATGATCTTCAAGGTTCCCTTCCAACCCAATCCATTCTGTGATTCTGTAATTTTACTTATCTGACAAAGCCCTGAGTACTGGATTTTAGAAGTAAAGTCCCACATAACAAGCTGTCTCTGATTGCCATGAATAAAAGCTTGAAATAAGACATAGGTGAAAAATAAGTCTCAGATATCTGAAAGAAATAAGAAAAATGTAATTCTTGCTATTATTGCTTAAATCTGATGATAGTTAAGCCAGCCTCATGGTTTGGCAGAAGCAGGGAAATAAGCACAGCAGATTAGTACATTTTCAGTGCTTGTATCACTGCCACTGCATGCACCATAGCAGCCAAGATAGCAGGTGAGAGGATGGCCAGTTTGCAATATTATCAGAATATCTTTCTCTGGTACAACAGTTCTTTGTATTAGTGGAAGAGAATGTTCTTTATACATGATGTTACAATTACTGGTCCTGCCTCAAATATGGGCAACCTAAGAACTGATGCCCCTAAGGACATAGAAGGGAAGGGGCAGAGTCCTGAGTCCCTGCTCACAGAGAACCTGTTTATTTATGACAAGGGTACTTTATAAAAACTATATTTTTTAGCCAGCCAACAAGTTTATTGGAAGGGTAAAATTGTGCAAAGTGTTCTGAATTAAAGTTTATTTCCTGCAAATCTAAACTAGAGAATGTATAAAAATGTTTCTGCAATCTGACTATGTAAAATACATCATAGAGTAATGCAGGAACTAAGCATTAGTATCTCAGCATATCCCTAGAGATCCTGAAATTAATAGCTATATTTATAACTAAATTATATTCTGAATCTTAGCAATGGCAAGGGATGTTGTGTATGAACTGAGACATGTTGCTATTCTAGTGAGATTTTGTCTCACTAAAGAAGGAACAGAACTGGGTCAACCGTAGCAAAGGCAGAATCTATGCCTGAAAGAGGGTTACTGTTATCCCTTAAATGTTTCTGAAATTCCAGTTCTTCCTTGTGGGCAAAACATTGGGGATTTATTCTGTGGAATGCAAATATTCGAAGCCTGATGACTCTTTCCTGCTTTTGATCTCCCAGTTCTAAATGTACCTGACAGCTTGCAGGCACAGTGCCCCGTTGTCTGTCTGGCCCCTTCCCTTCCTGCCATCAAACAGCAGTCCCTGAAGGGTGCAAGAAGTACCATGGAGAATGATCTTAAGCCTCGCTGATGCCTGTGACCTGCTGATGGGGCCAAAACCAGGCTTCTGCAGGATCAGTAGAAGTGGGTGATTAAAGAATGGTACTGAGGTTCTCTTCGCCATGTTTCTCTCACACCAGCTTCATCTTTCTTGGAGTCTCTCCAGAGATAGAAGTTATCAGAATAATCTGAAGTGCTCGAACACTCAATGTGACACTAAAGGGTGAGTCTGTGTACAGATGAGGAATTGTCTATCTTTTATCATCAATATGCTCCATTCACTTCTGTAGGTATAACAATGCATCCACAACAATTTATTTTATAAACATAGAAGTCTATAATACAGGATTTGTTAGCACATTCCATAGTATGCTGAATTAGCTTCATACATTAAGGAAAAAGCTGTAATGGGTGGCCTTTTTGAGCTGCTTGTCATTTTGAATGCAGAGTCACAGTAGAGCAGCCTGGGTGACAGCAGTTACTGCCTCAATTCTTTTCTCACCACATTCATAACCACAGGAAATCTACCACCCCATCACCTCAACAGTGTGAGTGTTCAGCCAAGATTTTCATTTCTTGTAGCAATTTCCTGATCTGTTGGGTGTTACTCCTCAGCAAGACATGAGATGGGAATGTAAGTAGGTCACCTTTCCAGACAGCCATCACAGCTGAAGACATAGCTGGGAGGAAATGCTGTGCCTGAGATAACATTCAGGGAGCAACACAGAGAAATTACCCCTAGTCCTCAAGTTCTTCACTAACCTTTACCTCACGTCCTGCCCCCTACCTTGTCCCTGCCATAGCTCCACCCAGCTACAGTTTAGTTAATGATATCATGGTAATCTAGTCTCAGAATTAAAGGAAGAATGTTTTCAAGCTCTGCTGATCAAAATTGTTATCTGTCAAGAATTTCAAATACCTAGAGAGTTGTGGGAAAATACTCTTCAGGTTGGACAGGTGATCACAATAACACATTTCCAATGAATGCTGTGGGAGAATGCTATGGGAGGGAACCACAAACCCCAAACATTTCCACCTGCTTTGAACAGCCATTGTTGGACTCCCTAACACAAGCCCAAGAGACAGAAGGTGAAAGATTGCTGGAGTCCTTCAATTCTTAAGTCTTTTTTGAGAAGTAAAATGAAGGTTGAAGTCAAGGATAAATGCCAAACAACTGTTGGGGGCTTTATTCAATTTCAACTTGCTCAAATTCGGGATACTGCCTCTAATGGCGGGGTGCTGAAAGAAGATGATCCTTAAGGTCCAATCTAACCCAAATAATTCTGAGATTCTATGATTCTTCTGACTTGTAAGTAAAGTTTCTTCTTGTCACTACACAGAGTCCCTGGGGAAAAAAAAAAACCAAACCAAAAACAACAAACCTGTCCCTTGATTTATTTTTATTCCTCTTTTCACTTTATGAAGTTTGGCTCCATGACAGGGAGCAAAATGATAGTGTGCTGTCAGCCAAGCAGAAAGGTGTAATTTTATGGACCACTTCTCTGTGGAATGGGACTGCTGAGGTAGGAAATACTAAGTCTCTTACAGCACACGGCTTCTATAGCACTATGGCTGGGAGGGAAGAGGGGCTTATGCAAAACTGTTCTTTTAAAAAAGATCGAATAGGGAGATGAAGCCTTCCCATCAAAAAGGCTTTGATTATGTGACAGCAATGCTTTCCATCTACCCTTTCAAAAAGTACAAGAGTACAGGGAATATTGAAGTACCTTCTGAGCCAATAATGAGTAGAGGCAACATGAAAGTGACTGAGTAATTGCATCAAAAGTTTGCAATTAATGACCGATATCTGCATAAAAGTAGTAGGAGAAGATGTTAATCTTTGCATTTAATACAATACCAGGAAAAAAGAAAAGTACAGCTTGCTTTTAATATTGCCATTAAAAATGTTATTGTTAATACAATAAAAATATGTTTCACTCAGCTTTCACTTAACAATCAAGTGTGCAAGCACTAGTTGTAAACTAAGGCCTGTTGTCTGTAGCTTTTTAAAATACAACAAGAGCAACACAGCAGCTGTAGGAAGATGCCTGAGCCCACAGCCCATTTGTCTGTGACCAGAACATATTTAGATTCCCTGACAGAAGTCAGATCAAACATTCAAATGAATTATTTGGACACTATCCAAAATAAGCTCCTGTACTTGGAGATAATAGAATTGCCAGTGTAAATCATACTGAAGATGGATTAGACTGTAAATTCTGTTAATACATCTGGTGGGTGACACACATCAACTATGAGCAACGACAAGCAAACACTTTATCCTATGCCTGTAGAGGCTAAACCTGGTTAGATTTATTTGCAAGTGTTGTAGTTGCAAGACATTTGAAGGTGGTCAGGAAATTACTGAAGTGGCTGAGAATTACACCAGGGAGCAGTATTATTTGGTTGTACCTGTGGGTTACTCTCCAATATACATCTTGATAGTTTTGGCTTATTTTAAATAACCAATTTCTAATAATTATTTCCATGTGACAAGCAAAGCAAATTTTAGGTTAGGTCTAAGCAAGAAACACTTCCTATAAGAAATGTTCTTCTTTTACTGTAGAATATAGATAACAAGATCCATTAAACATAACAGGAAAGACCAGATGAGTGTAAGACAGAACTTCCATTTTGTCAAGCTTTATTCCCTGTGAAATCAGCTTTTCTGTTTTGAAAAACCCTAAGGATATAGTACTGCCATCTAAGATTAGTCATACTAATGCAACACATGATGGAATTACTTTTCAACTGCAGAGTGAATGTCATCATAGAAAAGGGGAGGAGGGAAGGAACGAGGGAAGGAAAGAGGTGAATCTGACAGATCTGTCTTCAGAACGATTTTGAAGTCCTGAAGATTTGATTAATGTTAGTAAAAGACTAACAAGTGAAAAATCAGATACATCTCACTTGGACTATATTGTGCACAATCACCAAGCAAGTTATTATGGGGTGAAGTAGAATCCCATTCCTGTGTCTTGGACACAGAGGCATTTTAAACAGGCCTTTCTGTAACATTACAAAAAAATTTAACAAGGTCCCCTTTTAGCTCCAGATGACCTACACTTGTCTTCACAAATTTTTGCTGTGTAAAATTCCTGGTGTAAAAGTATATTTTGTCTTTGAACCACACATTTTAGTGATGCATACAAACCACTGCACACCCTAGTAAAAATATAATATGCAGCTCAAGTTACACACCATTTTTTGTCAGCTGATTCTATGTACTTATCTGAACAACAAAACAATGTTAGAGGGAGGAGATGGCTGCTATTATAGTAACCAGTTATAATTCCATAAATTAAAAGTGAGAAGTCTACAGGATATTGTTATAGATACAACAGGATATATTGCTTCTAGGAGTCCTTTAAGATAAAAGTAGATCTTTAGTTTACTTCATTTTGTTCTTCTGAAGATTCAAAATATTACATAGGAGTTAAAGCCTATACTTTAAAAAAAAAAAAAATTATGTGACAAAGAATGGTGCTTCCAATGGTCACACCTATTTTCTTTCCTCTCCACATATCAACAGGTTTGAACAATAGCCTGTAAAAGAAGCAAAGAGCTGCTCACCATTTTCTGGTCTCCATACAAAAACACAGGTATAATTTCTAAACAAAAAATTCAGATACTAAAAGAGCATGATGCAACTGCCTTTTAGTCACTGACCCATTTACAGTTTAAGTGACTATTATAATGGGCAAGACACCTACCTGACAAATGTTTGGAAGACAAAGTAGTAGGGAAGAGATTCTTGCAGAATCTATACTTGTAAAATCTGTCCAGCTTCTTTGGATAAAAGGCATTATCATAGAATCATAGAATGGCTTGGATTGGAAGGACTGTGAAGATCATCCTGTTCCAACTCTTGCCATGGGCAGAGACATCTTCCACCAGACCAGGTTGCTTGAAGCACTATCCAGCCTGGCCTTGGACACTTCCAGGGTTGGGCCGTTTCTCTGGACCATCTGTCAGTGCCTCACCACCCTGTCAGTAAAGACCTTGTTCCTCATCTAACTTAAACCTACTCTCTTTCAATTTGAACCCATTTCCCCTCATCCTGTCACTACATGCTCTTGTAAATAGTCTTGCCCCATCCTTTGTTTAACTTCCCTTCAGGCACGGGTATATTAAATTTATATATTCAGGTACATTAAATATACTACTCAAAAATTTAGGCACAAGTACTACAAATACTGTGCAGCATTTTCATGGGGTTTTTGTGGTTCATGAATGAACCAAAGAAAGAAAATTTTCCCAAAGTTCACAAAGAAAATGAACAGTTTCTTCTTGGCAAATTCAGTAATTAGGATTCAGTAAAATTCAAAAACAGAAATAAGCAATCCTAAGGTCTGTGCTTGATCCTGTTCATGTTTGGGCTGCAAAACATGGATGTAATCACTGTTTTGCTAAAGTCAAAGGAATATCTGTTAGCAGGATCATGGTTTATTCATATTTACAATCTTAGATTAAGGACAGAAAATCTCCAACAGTACAATCAAAATTACTAAAAAAATTAACTGCTATTATTGCTCAGGTGTTGAGAACTAGGACTGAGGATCAGGCACAGCAATTTCTTTCATCAATTACACTTTTCTTAGAGAAAAGAGTCACACATTATTATTTTAACTCAACTAGAATTTTTTGTTTGCTGCTTATATTTTTTTCAGTACTATGAGTTTTTCAATTTAGAAGATTAAAAATTCATACAAGATCTCTTCCTTCAGAAACTTTGAAGTGAAAACCAGCTCAAGATCGCAAAATAAAGTTTTTATTCCTCAGAAACAACAAATTGTTGCTATTCCTGAAATGCAAGTCATATCTTCTGCAGGCTATTTCAAAAGCAAAGCAAATATCTCTTTCATGCTTTCTTTAGAAGGCAAATCATAAAGCCAGCAGAAAATAGAAGCAATTGGAATATATAAGCAATTTAGAGACACTTGTTTAATCTCAGTAATTACCTATTCACAGAGGCAGGATTGGTTTGAAAGGGCTATAGATACTTTTCTATTTAAAACTTTGAAGAATTTCCTGAGATGTGTTAAATACAGGATAAATGTCATCTCTCTTCTGTCAAAATCATTCCAAGAACAGAATATGGTCAGATAATATTTTCTGCTGCAGTCACAGCAGATGAACAACTCAGAGCTAATTTTTTTTTCTGTTCACATGTACACAAATCTTGCTTACTTCACTGAATTTCCTTCTGTCAGACAAAGTGATGTCAGAAAGCAACACTCTCCATGATTCTGAACAGCATTTCTTGAAGTGGTCTTAGAGTTCAGGAACATCAAGAAGCTGCATTTTAAAACTATGTCCTCTTTAGATTTTTTGGTGTGGTTTGGGTTTTTAAGTCAGATTCCATTGTATTTAAGTACATGCTCAATCCTTCACTCTTTCATAGGACATCTCAATCAGCTTGGGAAAGTCAGATGAATTTGTTCCCAGAGAGCAGGAATAAGCTTCAGAGAACTAAGATATATACATGTCATGAAATGGCACTTGGCTGGCTGGGCAAGTTCTAGATCACTCTGGGCAAATTTAATAAATTCCAGTGCTTAAAGAAAAAGAATGTGAATAATAGACAGCATCAGGCTACTTTACAGACAGCAGTAACCTAGCTGTGGAAATGCTGGCCTTCCTGGCTGCCAACTTTTTGATCAGTTTTGTCCCTAAGGAATTTTGTCTTCAGGGTGGCACCAAATGTGAACCCTTAATGAAGGACATATGGCTCACAGAATCAGGTGGTAAGCATGCAGGACCAGCTGGCACACCTGAGAGCAAAGCTGAAACCAGTCCCAGATTTGGCAGTCACAGATGTCATGTCAGGGCATGACCTCCTCCCAGGCTGCTGCATCCAACACAAACTAGAAAAAGCAACACCTTTACCACAGGTTTCTATTTATGACTATATAACTAAATACATGAAAAAGGAGGGAGGGGGGGAGGGGAGCGGAGGGGAGGGGAGAGGGAAATACTTTTTATCCATTTAGTAGGAGCTTTTAATCACTATTTCAGTTCTGTAGGCAAAACTGATGGCAGTGGGAATGTGGGCAAGAAGCTGGGAAGAGGAAGGGAGGGGATGCCTGAAGAAAACCATGAGAAATCCATGAAGGGGCTGAGAAGACCAAGGGGCTGTGAGGCATACAGGGGAATTCCCCTCCTTTTTGGTTTTTGGGTTTTTTTGTTTTGTTTTTTGGGCTTTCTTTTTTTTTGTTGTTGTTTTTTTGGTTTTTTTGTTTTTTTGGTGGGCTTTGGTGAGGAATGTTGAGTGATGCCAGTATGATCCTGGAAAGCTTTGAGATACAGTAGGCCACAGGGGCTCTGCCTCCTCCTACTCTCCTCTTCCTTAATCCCCCTGAATTATGGGTCTCCCCACCTCTCCCATAACAAAAAACCCCTTTCTTGTCCTTGGCAACTGCTTGTATTTTTGCAAATTTTTCAAGGAAAGAAGCAACAACATCCTCTGCACTCATGGTGGTGCAGAGGGATTAAAACACAAGATGAACCTTAGATCTAGGAGACAGGGCTAGAGGGAAAATTTCTGAAGACACTGGAAATCAGTGGATAGGTATTGACAGTGATTGCTTTTCCACAAGGGGATACTTGGTAGAGCAGCCACAATTACCCTTCTGTACAAAATTCCAGAAAGAAAAAAACCCAAGTTTTCTGCATTGCAAACTCTATGTCCCAAAACTTAACCTGCCTGTGCCTCAATTCAAATTGAGGTAAAAGTGTCTTATCTACTCATCTCAAAAAGGTGCTGTAAAAAGCAAATTAGCATGTACATTTAGTGAGGAAATGAGTATTGATGAGCACTAAGGCAAAAGTCCACCAGGAAATTAAGTTACAAAAGCAAAATCTGAAGAGGTAACAAATGCTCCACTGGGGCACACACTGAACAGCCATGAGCAAACAAATTAGAGAAGAGTTTCTCTTTTGGTAAACATTAATTGCTATGTACCTAAAATGTGGCAGAAGTCCAAGTGGAAGCAAATGCGTATATATGATAGGTATGTGCAGTGCAAAACTGTGTTTGAGTCTGAGGGAGGAAATTAGGTAGGCACACGCCACCTCCTGGCATTTCTTAAAAAGAGCTTGTGATTTATTTATCTATTGCCTACATTGTAACTTTGCAGGAAAATGCAAATCTGATGTATGTACCAAATGATAATGACTACAAAAAAAAAAAAAAAGATAAAAAAATTACATCTACACTGCATTTTTAAAACACAATCTCCTGCAGGGATTTGCTCCATGTACCATTATTTCAAAATTTATCTAAAAAGACAGAATGGATTAAACATTATAATACAGCTGATAAAAATCTTCAGGGATTACCTGCAGTTGGAACAGGGGGGAATTTATTTTTTTAAATATATGAAATTATGAGTTGACCCAAGACATTCGTTAGCTGCCCTTAATCCGAGTATTTCAAGTTAACCAGCATTTCCTACAAAGATGAGGTATCAGCAGAGGGGTTTTGGGATTGCTGTGCCTGTTCCTAGCCCAGGAGGGAGAATGCTGTAGTGAGCATAGATTGTGCATTTCAACCAAGAGGGGTTCCCAAGCTCTGCTCCCCCAGTGCCACTCTGTGTTTCTTGGTGTCACTAACCCCTCTGCACAGTCCCAGTCTCCTCCTTGTGCTTCTGGCTTTTGCCCCAGCCCAGGTCTTCTCTCCAAACACATCTTTTTTCCTGACACAGGGTAAAGAAACCTGAGAAATATCTTGGAATGGAAAGGGGTGAATATCCTACTCAGTTGCGATACTCTTAAAATAGTCAGTATTTTACTTCCCTAACATAATTTTATGTCCATTTTCGCAAGACTTATTCCTGCCTATTTTTTTTTTAATTTATATATTTCCTAGGAAGTATTTTTAACATCCTAAACCAGTGGGTAAATTGGCATTAGGTCAGCACAACTCAATTAATTTCATATTAATCCTGCCAGTTCACACAGGCTGAGAATCTGGCCCACTGTGATAGGAAATTAGGTCTTTTTTTACACAGTGGAGGCTGTCACCCACAAGCCATTTAGAAACTTTTCAGTTATTTTTATGGATGTGACATATCTTTATCCAAAATGTATTGTCAATTTTTTTTTCTGTGAACAGTGGAACCAGCAAATCTTGATTTTGTGTGGGTTTGCATACCTGTACCTGCGCTGTGATAATTCAAATTCTCTTATTTTCATCATGATCTCATTCCATGATATCTTAGTAGGCCCCCCCTCCCTTATTCTCTCACTGCCATCTGGGAAGAAGCACAGTCAGGCCTGGCTTGGTGTTGTATCTGTGCTGTCTGTTGGTTGTGTCTGTAGCTCTTAGGCACAACAAGGCCAGGCCAAAAACCACAACAAAATACTGAGTTCATGTGAGGCTTTTTTTTTTCCTCAGTGAGGTCATGAATTCAGTTCCCTTTTGCCTACCATTTTACAGATTTTCACAAAACCTCCAGAATCATTTTACCTGTGAGACTTCTATCACTGTCTAATGTGGCTAAAATTGACCTGTGGGTTCCCAACTTATTAGAGAGTGGTCAGTGTGACTGTAAAAGCCTTGAAAACCAAAAGAAAAAAAAGTTACGGGACATAATGTGCATAATTTGTTGTCAGTACTTTAAATGACACAGAATAAATAGTTTTTGCAGCAAAAGCAAAGATTCTTGGAGCACATTCATTCTTTTCTAGTGGGTTTTAATTGGTTCCCAAAGAAATATAATCTAGCCAAGACTGAAAATGGAAGAGAATAATTAGATTCTATTTTTGAATGTCATGGTAATAAAAAATTTTGACACTATTTTCCTATTTCACAGCAGAGGGAAGAGAACACTTCAAGTGAATATCCACAGAATATGCCAATGTACATCAGCAGCTCAGTAGAACAGAGGGGGATCTTGACTAATACATAAAGTCACTGACTTTGGTGCATAAAATACTGCAGTGTGACCACCTGTGCACGTGACTAGCTCTCCTTATAGATAACATTTCAGGAAATCTGAGTTTCACATGGAGTGTTTGAGGCATGCCATTGCCGTCCGCTCCTTTGGTGAAAACTCTGTACTTCATTCTTCTGCACTCAGTTGGACAAGTTAAATTTTAATCACACAGACCTCACTCGAATATGGTACTATAACCCCATTTACTTATAGAAACACTGCCTATTCTAAAACTAGAATCTATCAAGATTGATTCAATCTGCCTGAAAAATCATAATTATATATACTCCTAATGACAGAAAGGATGGAAAATATGTAATCCAATGGAATAAGAACATTTCCTCTGAATAATTTTGTTGCGAACGATATTTAAGGCAATTAATGATTTAAGAATAAAACTTCTGTGAATCAGAAATTATTGTTTCCAAATACATATGTGTTTAGATATATGTCATATGAAAACCTTTCTTACTCCCTTCATGATTCTATAATACTGACATGATGTGGAATTAACTCTCCAAGTATATATGGCCATGGTTTTGAAAGGTATGTGGGGATTTGGGCTGCAATTTTAGAATTTTTGCTCTAAGACATCCTCAAGACCTTTCTGTCAGTGGCTGCTCAGCACTTCCTGGGAAATTCTAAGAAATGTAGTCATTCCAATCTATTTTGCCCTTCCTCTGACAGCTGTCATTCCAGAGAACATTCCACAGCGGAGCTGTCACTGAGAACTCTCACTTGAGATGAGACTGGGGAAAAAAAACTGCTATCAACCAGGAGCTACTGGATGGTCTGGGGTGCACAATTGGCATGAACTCTCTGCTTTGCTTTTCACGGCTGGTTAATATCATCAGTTTGCATCCACCATGGCTCCTGACAAATTAACAATGACAGAGAGAAAGTCCTAACACAGGCCCTGGGGATTTTATCTCTGCAGTTTAACAATGCTGTAATGGGTTGACCTTGGCTGGATGCCAGATGCTCACCCAGCTGCTCTATCATTCCACAATAGGGCAGGGGAGAGAAAAATAAGATGGAAAACAACTGCTAGGTAGAGTTTAGGGTCTGAGAGTGCCTAAGCAAAGGGAAACAAAAATTGATCTCAATTTCCCATTGGTGATCAATGTTCAGCCACTTCCCAGGAAGCAGGGCTTCAACACATGGAGAGGTTGCTCTGGAAGGCAAATATCGTTAAATAACAAATGCTCCCCATTCCTCCTTCCTCCCTTAGCTTTTATATCTGAGCTGATGTCACATGGTATGGAATATCCCTTTGGATAATTCGGGTCAGCTGGCCTGCTTGTGTCCCCTTACAGGATTTTGCCCTCTCCCAGCCCCTTGATGGGGAGCAGGGGAGGAAGGTTAGAGAGACAGCACAGATGCTGTGCCAGCACAGCTCAGCAGCAGCCAAAACACCACTGTGTTATCAACACCCCTCCAGCTACAAATGCAAAGCACAGCACTGTGAGGGCTGCTAAGGAAAAATGAAGTCTACCTCAGTCAGACAAATACAGTCTCCATACCCCATTCCAGACTGTTAGAGTCATACTCAAATTCCAAGATATAATTTATATATCTTCCAAATGTTCCATTCTATAATCTCTCATTACTGGAATCCATTCTTACCCACATATACAACTTAAAGTATGTCCCTAAACTATCTCCATACCCAATACAGATTTTCATTAACCTCTATCCCCCATCTTTTCACAGATAAATATTTTTTTGCCATTTCATGGGCTTCCTTCACTCCTCCAGATCCATGACTTGGACTCCGTTTCATCAGGATGGGTGGTCAGGACAGGAGAAGCAGCACACTTGATCATTGGGCATCGACAGCAGTCTGGCTCAGGTCATCATTGCATTCTCCTTGTTCCTCACAATATTCATTCTCATCAGTTCAGGTCATTCCTGCTGCTTTCCTTCCTACAATTTGAAATTTACACCAGAGGTTTAGTCTTCAGCAGTCCATTACACCTCTCAATTTTTCCAGTGGCTTGTGGGTAATACAGGATATGATACATCTACTCAATGCCATGCTTCTTTGCCCAAGAGTTGATAAGATTATTTCAAAAGGGAGTCCTATTGTCTGACACAATTCTCTCTGGGGTACCATGTCACCACAAAATGTGTCTCTCAAGGCCTGAGATGGTGTTTTGAGCAATGGCATGGTTTACTGGATATGTTTCTAGCCAGACAGTTGTTGCCTGTGCCACAATGAGGCTGTAGCTCTTGCCTTGGTGTGTTTGTGGCAGTGTCCAATGCAGTCAATTTTCCAGGCCTCACCATATCAGAAACCCACCCACCACCCTCTGTTCTAAAGAAATTTCACTTGCATGGCTGGCTTGATTGCCATGCACGTTTTACATTCCTGAAAAACGAGTGAGATGGCTCTGTGGCCAGGTCCATCCCCTTGATCAAGAGCCCTTTATGTGGAATCCTTTCTTACATGTCCTGATGCTTCATGGCCCCATCAGGCTATAAATAGCTCACCCTTTCACTCCCAGTCTACATTCACCTGAGCTATTCCATTTTTGGCATTGCTTCCCTTCATTGTTTTCATGTTCCTCAGTGGCATGACTTTTGGGCATATGAGCATGTACATGATGTGCCTTCAGAGTGACGTTTTCTACCCGTGCAGCACTGTCCTGCCATAATGCAGCAGCCCAGATGGGTTTACCCTGCACTGCCAATTGCTGTTCTTCCTTCATTGCTGCAGCCACCCCCATGGGCATTAGCCACCATCCCAGAATCAGTGTAGAGTACAAGCCATTTTTCTCATTCAGGGGTAGCTGGATGGCTTTCACCTCTGCAAATTGCCTTGACTCACCTTCTCCTTCAGCAGCCTCCACAACTCATTGCATTTTGTGGGTCTCCATACAACAGCTTTCCATCTGCTATTGTTTCTCATCACATAGCAGAATCCATCCGTAAATAAAGCATTGTCTCTTTCATTTTCTGGTAACTTGTTATATGGTGGTGCTTCTAGGGCACGAGTCACCTTCTCAGGCAATGCTCCAAAATCTCTGGCTTCTGTCCAGTCCATAACCTCTTCTAGGACTCCTGTGAACCTGGGTTTCCCATTTGGGCTCACTGTGTAATCAATGCTACCCACTTTCTCCATGTAGCACTGGTTGTATGACGTGTTGAGATATTTCCTTTGGACCCCCCGTGTAGCACAGACAATTGTGGTGCCAAAAGGAGATGCTTCTGTCCCAACAACTTCAGAGGCCACTTGAACCCCCTCATAGGCTGCTAATATATCTTTCTTACTGGAGTACAGTGGGCTTCTGATCCTTAGTAGCTCCAGCTCCTCAGAGTGACCTCATGTTTCCCATGAGGTCCTTTGTGTCTTAGGTTACAATGTAAGATGTAACCAAAATTATGCATTCTATTACCATCTGTAAAAACCATGTGGGGCAATGTTCTTTATCTCTTCCATAACCCATGCCTCATAACTCCCTCTGGAGTTAACAGGCCATCAAGTCTCACTGCATGCCTCATAAAATTACATCATCCCACTGTGAGATGCTTTGCCCAGGGGGAGGAACCAAGCATTCCTAACTGGATATAATCTGAGGATTGGAGCACCACAAGCAGCCTTATCCACTGGATTCCTAGAGGAAGATGAGACCCTTCTACTGTCCCACTGGACCTTCAGAGGAAGACCACACCCTTCTACAGGATCACTGCTTCAACAGAACCACATCTATCACTCCAAGAGGACCGCAGCCACCATTCGTCTGCTACCAACACCCTGACTGACAGGGTTGTCAGGTTGTATTCTGACTCTGACAGTGTTTTTGTACTATTGCATTTATTTTAATTTTCCTATTAAATTGTATTTCTGACTTGGGATCTCCCACTGGTTTGCTTTCAAACTAGTACACTTTGCCAGAGGCTCCAGGTGACCCCCTGCTTCCCTGCTGCAGTGTAGAGGATATTTTGCATGGCAGGTCTTGTCTGTACAGGCCCAAGAGCTGTTTCCTGTTTGATCTGCTCAAAAGCCTCTTGTTGCTCAAGGCCTTACTTGAAATATTTCTTCTTCTGAGTCACTTGATAAAGGGGCCCACAAGCTGCCCATAACCTGGAATGTGCATTCTCCAGAACCCCACAAGGCCTAGGAAAGCTTGTGTTTCATTCCTGCTAGCCAGTGGAGACACAGCAGCTATTAGTTAACTGCCTCCATAGGCACATGATTGCCTCCATCCTGCCATTTTCTTCCCAAGAACTCGATCTCCCATTGTTATGAAGGGAGTGAGAGCTTAGACAAGTCCTGCCTTTGACTCAGATTTCTGGCAATAGCTCTGTTTGATGTGGCCTGCATCCCAGATTGCTCTTGCTTGCAAGTTCTTAAGAATGGCTGATTAGATCCATTATAAAATGAATTATTTATTGAATAGATTCAAGATTAACAAATATAAGATTTTAAGCAGAATACTTACTATGCAAGATAAAATAAAAATAACTATGAGTAGATAAAAAATACAGTGCAGGATAAAAATGTAATACAGGATATTACAGATAGTGAAGAAATAGTATAGATTAGGAGTCAATGTAGCTTACCACCAAACTGATGATAGAGCACACATAGAATTTTTTCACTCAATTCACAGGGAAGTAATCACAACTTTGGGGAAAAGCCTTACAGGTTTCCAGGGTGTGTGTAGGAGACTTCTGATTTTGTGAGAGTTTTCGGTAGCTTTTATAGTTTGTAAAGTAAGGTGTTTGTCAGTCAGAAATTCCAGCTTATCTCCCTACAAGTTGTTCTCAAGGCCAGATGTTTATTGTCAGTTGAGAATTCCACCTCTGGCACCAGAGATTACTCCCTACCAGACAAATGTGCACCTTTGGTTATCTCACCAATTCACATGATGGGGAGAAGTTGCAGAGCTGTCACACGAGCTGATAAGGTCTTCTGTGGTAGGGGGGAGAGTCCCGCCACACCTGTGCAGGTCCCTTTACCTTACTTTGTTTTATGGCAAGAGCATCTTTCAGATAAATTTGGATTATTTTCTTTTCTTTCTCAAAAATTTCTTCTGCTGTATTGCCCCACACAATATTATCATCAATGTATTGAAGGTGTTCCGGAGCTCCACCCTTTTCCTGTGCAGTCTGGATCAGTCCATGGCAGATGGTTGGGCTGTGTTTCCCAGGAAGCAGTTGATTCCAGGTATACTGGACACCCCTACAAGGGAAAGCAAAGTGTGGTCTGCACTCTGCTGCCAGAAGGACAGAGAAAAATGCATGAGTGATATCAATTGTGGCACTATTTGGCTGCCGTTGGCTCCAGCTTGTCCAACACATCCAGCACAGCGGCACTCAGAGGCAGTGCGACTTCATTCAGGCCATGATAGTCCACTGCCAGCCTCTATTCCCTATTAGATTTTTGCACTGGCTACGTGGGGCTGGTAGAAACATTTCTATCATCAATTTCATTTGTATTGTAATAAAATGTTGTAGTTGCCATCCATTTATAGAATCAGCCATAAAAATGCAAGGTTGGAAAAATACGCCAACAAACACATCTTAAGAAAATGATTATTTGGTGCCTTATTATATAGTTAAAAAATTTCATTTTCACTTCATGAAATGCCTGTGAGTGGCTTTCTTTAGTGGTGGCTGAGCAAGCAATGGAGTCATTGCTATGAAAACTCCTGTTTTTTCACTGTTGAAAGCTGAATTTAGTATTATAATGAACTGTAACTGTTCAGCAACTGGATTATTAGTGTTCACTAATCCAGTCATTATTCATTTCTGTTAATGAGTACTGAATGTTTTCTTATCTCTTTTTCTTTATCTGCAACATTTTAAACTTAACAGTTTCCTTCTTACACAGGTATGAAAACATTATCAACTTTCTATCATTCCTGCATTATATTGTTATTGGGGTGCATTATTTTCTTCGGGATTTTTTACTTTTCTTTATCTTTTTCTTTAAAACTACTTGAAAAGCTCATTCTCTTAGACCATCTAAGTCTAACTAATCATTCCTGCTACCCTTTGAACCTCCATGAGCATTTCAAACTGAAGTACATTTTGCTACTTGCTTCAAGTACTGAATATTTGATTGCAGTCTTAGGTGACTTAGTAATCCAATCAGAAAATGCAGAAATGCTGATGCCAAATTACTCTTGCAATTCACATTTTATTATTGGCTGCTGAACAAGCTGTTTCTGTCTCACACTTTAGATACTACTCAAGTGAAAGCTCTAAAAGCCTTGCTAATACAATAATAATATATATATAATATAATAATTGGAGAACCACAGAATGGATAAGGCTGGAAGGGACCACAGTGAGTCATCTGGTCCAACTTCCCTGCAGGGTCACGGCACAGGATTGTATTCAGATGGTTCTTAAATATCTCCAGTAAGGGAGACTCCACAAGCTCTCTAGACAATCTGTTCCAGTGCTTGTCACCCACACAGTAAAGTTCTTCCTCATGTTCAGCTGGAACTTCCTGGGCATCAATTTCTGCCCACTGCCTCTTGTCCCATTGCTGGGCACCACCGAGCAGAGCCTGGTTCACCCTCTGACACCTCCCTACAGACACTGACAGATATTGATGATGTCTCCTCTCACTTGTCTCTTCTCAAGGCTGAACAGTCCCACCTCCCTCCAATTACCTCTGTTGCCATCCACTGGACTGCTCTAAAATGATGACCATCACTTTTTAAAGAACTGTAAAAGCAGGTCACTTGAGCCAAGGAGTTTTGTTCACATGTGGACCAGCATGTGTACAAACTGTTGCTCCAGGAGATTTAGGAGATATTCAAGCAAAACTGGCCAGTCCACTTAGATGAGCTTGGAATGAGGGGGTGTAAAACAAGATAGTTTGTCTGCAAATTAGCTATGCAGCAATGTTTCATTATTCAATACAACTTTTTCTTAACCTTACTGGGTAGTTTGTCAGCCTAGATGTGGTCAAAGGATCTGTCATTGACAGTAAATGAAAAACTGGTGTTGGACAAAAAGGTGTCCAGATACTCTTCTGATGTCCTCACTAAAATGAAAAATTCTTGTAATTCCCAACTAAATTTGCTACCCATTATGTAATACATAAGGAAGCTCAAAGAGATCAACACATACATATTCATAGACTACAGCTGTTCCCTCTGTTTTGAAACTGAATTAGGAAAACAGTTGTTTTAAACAACAGCACTACAATTATGCTAAGGGCTTTATTGACTTTTATTGAATATTACATATCACATGGTTTATGTAGTAATGTAATAAAAGAGGCCTGCCTTAAAACTTATCAGCTGTTTTCAAACAAGCCTCAATCCCAACACTGCATTTATTCTGTTATCTGAGCTTTGTAAGGCTATTCCATATACACAGATGTGTTTAAAACAATAAAAATGGGGGAAAACATTTTGAAAACCCTCAGAGAATAAAGAACATTCATCACCGAAACAGGAACTATAACGTCAGGCAACTGAAAACGGTTTAAAACTGTTTTAGAGAAATCAAGATGCTACTCTCAGTGTTACATTTAATATCTGTGAGCCACTCACAGATATTAAATGTAGCAACCTGGCTTGCTGCTTGTTTTGTTTAGACAACTAGTAAGATCTAGCAATTGCACTCTTTGCCAGAATACTGCTGGAACCATATGGCATGACAAGAACGTTGGAGCCTGCATGCTCTCACGCACAGATAAAAGAAAAATGAGAGAAATAGCTGGAATGAAACACTTCAGTAAAGAGAGCAGACTGCCTGTAGCTGATGGTTAAAAGGATGATCTTTGAACTAAAGCTGTATCTGACATGAGTTAAGACCATAATAATGCATTTGAATTTTTGGCTGATAAAAAAAAAAAAAAAAATTCCTCTAGGTTTCAGAAAATGAAGAGGATTATTATCACCAGCTGCACTTAAAGGACAAAGGGGAAAATATAGATCTATGCAGTTCTGACTGTTGTTGGCAGAAACTTTAATAAAATGGCTGCTAATGCCAGCATGTTCTGCTTTGCAGGCAGTGACTCAATACATATATCTATGGAAGGCTAACTGTTCACTGTCTTATCACTTTCATTATGTTTGGCCCCAAGAGTTCAAAGCCATAAGCTGTATTTCAGAAATCACATAAATGAATAAGAAGGACTATAGTTTACTCCTTTCACTTGCTCAGTTGCACCCACATGTGAGAGTCTGTCCAATTTTTGCGAATTAACATGGTTTGGATACTGCTGAAAACTGTGAGACATGTAGACATCTCACTTCCTCAGTTTCAAATTTTTAGGGATTCTTTTCAAGTAACACAAATGCAATACTGATCCTGTTTCTACTATTAGTGAAAGGAAAGTTTCAAGTAGTTTCAAAAGCATAAGAAAATGAAATACTAGTTTTTAACAGATGCAACATAAGCAGAACTGAAGTCAGTGAAAGATATAAACTCAAATGGATTGACATGTCCTCCTGTAGAAGGAACTACTACAACAGGAAATGGGCTTTTAGGGCTATAGGCTGGATCGATGGGCCAAGACCAATTGTATGAGGTCCAACAAGGCAAAGGGCCAGGTCCTACACTTGGGTCACAACAGCTCCATGCAGCACTGCAGGCATGGGGAAGAGTGGCTGGAAAGATGCTGGTAGAAAAGGTCCTGGGGGTACTGATCGATGGTGGCTGAACATGAGCCAGTGTTTGCTCAGATGGCCAAGAAGGTCAATGGCATCTGGCTTGTATCAGCAGTAGTGTTCAAGTACTGACTGTCCCCCTGTACTCAGCACTGCTGAGGCCACAGCTTAACTCCTGTGTTCAGTTTTGGGCTCCTCATGACAAAAATGACACTGAGGTGCTGCAATATGTCCAGAAAAGGACAACAGCGATGGGGAAGGGGCTGGAGCACAAGTCTGATAAGGAGCAGTTGAGGGAGCTCAGAGTTTTTAGCCTGGAGAAAGCGAGGCTCAGGGGAACCTTCTTGATGTTGACAACTGTTCTAAAGTAGATTGTATCCAGGTGGGGGTCAGTAACTTTTTCAAGGCAAAAAGCAACAGGAGAAGAGGAAACAGGCTCAAGTTGCACCGGGGCAGGTACAGGTTGGACATCAGGAAAACTTTCTTCACTGAAAGGGTGGTTAAGCATTGGAGAAGGGTGCCCAGGGAGGTGATGGTGTTCAACCTCTGTTTGTGGCACTCAGTGCCATGGTCTGCTTGACAAGGTGGTGAGGGGTTATAGGTTCAATGATCTTGGAGGTCTTTTCCAACCTTAACGACTCTATGAAAAACTTAAGTTTTCCCTTTGGCTGCCTGCAAAATCTGGCATCAAAGGCACCAGATTTGGAAGCTAGCAGTATTATTTCAAGGAAAACAGAGTAATAGATTGTGCTGCCTTGGGCTTCACTGATTTTCACCAAGGTTTGGCATCATGCTCTACGTAAGTGCATTTGAACTCCGGTCTCAGGGGAGCGTCCGGGACCGCTCGCCCTCCCCTGCCCCTCGCTTCAGTCCATGGCCGAGAGGAGCCCAGCACCGCGCCCAGGCCGGACGCACCGGACACCGGCACCAACTCCCGCCCGCGGCACGGACCCGCCCTCACGGCGCGGAACCGGGCACGACACCGGGGGAGCGCCGCCCCCAGGAGCCGGCGAGCCCACGCCGCAAGGGCCTCTGGGAGTTGTGGTTCGCCTCGGCGGCCTCCGCCCGCCTGGCCCGCGCCTGGCGGGGCTCAGCCGGCCTCATACCCCGGGGCTGTCCCCCCGTACCGGGTCGGGGCGCTTCTTCATCCTCAGTGACCCCTCTCTGTGTAGGAGGAATGGGGAAAAAGGGCACGGAACGACTCCTGATATAACTACAGCTCCCGGCGTGCACTGCGCTACAGAGAACCCAGCGGGGCGGGGCGGGCTGGGCGAAGATGGCGGCTGCTAAACAGAGCCGGAGGGGAGGCTGAGGTGAGTTTGGGGCAGTCAGGCAGTGCTCCCGGTACTCGTGTTCACCCCGGCAGTCTCCTCCTTATCGCGATCACCTACTTCGTTCCCCTTCTCCATGCTTGGGAACGAGGAGGACGCGGCAGAGGGGTGGGCGCTGAGGGGGTGGCGGGAGGCTCGGGCCGCCCGGCTGGCGCGGGAGGAGAAGCCTCAGGGCATCGCCTCAGCCCGGACCCGCCGCGGCAGCGCTCGGGATGGCCCTGTGGGCGCTGGGTCCCGACGGAAGCGCTGACAGGCTGGCTCTCCGCCTCCGGACGGATCTGCTCGCCGCTGGAGCTGTGGGGACAGCGGGGCTGGGGACAGCGAGGTTTCCTCTGCTTTTACCGGGAAGGGCTGTGGCTTTGGCAGTTCCCTCCGCAGGTTTTCCTCAAATGGACCTTAAGATACTGAGATATTAACCGAACATAATACAAATTGACAGGAGGACGACACTGTGAGCTGTCATGGCTTCGTCTTTAAAGTTAATTGTGCATCACGGAGCCATGCTTTAGATAATTGAAGTGTGGGTTCACAGATCCTGTTACTGAAAACTGTGGTACATTGTCTCTTTTTGGATACATCTAGAAAGGTATCCCGTGGTCCTTTGAGCTGAGATACAAGGAAGAAAAGATCGTGGCGTGGATTGTCTCTATGCTGTCGTAGGACTGGTGGAAAAACCTATAACTTTAAACCAGAGTTTTAGTTGCGATATCAAAACCCAGTTTGCCAGCCCCGGTGTTACACTTTGCAAAGCTACATCGATGTTTGCTGTGCAAGTGAGTAGGTATGCTAAACCCCGAGTTAACAAGCAAGGCTTTGGGATTTTATAGGTAGTTACTTCCTAAAACATTTGTAATTAATTCTAAATAATTTGAAATATTTTCTCAAGTAACTTCAGCGCATCTTGCTTGAAGACACGGTATTAATGGTCATAAACATATGGTAAAATTTCTTTGAGAAATTGGTGGTTTGGAGTTGAAATCTTGTCTGTAATTCCATGATAGACCTAAAGGCTTATCCATGGATTTTATTTAAGCCTTTTAATAACAATTTTATTATTTGTCAAAAAAAGGCTTCTAGAACAAGATTAATTTCTGATTCAGGAAAAAGCCTCACAAAAATGTAATTAAAATACAGTTTGTGATTAAACAACTGTGTTAGATAATGCAAATGTTTGCGGTTCATGATGGGCAGTAAGTTCTCTCTACTTCTGGTGCAAACTTGAGCAGTAGGAAAAAAACAAACAAATCTTATATTGCATGTAAGTTAAAGGAGGTGTAAGAATACTCACCAGATTTGGCAATTCAAGTATAATGAAAAGGGATTGCACTTATAATTATAAAATCTAAATTATAAAAAGTGGGTTAGAAACAGCTTTGGTTGGTGTCAGTGACTTTTAACTGCTCAGCGTAACTCTGTGAGGAATTAATCCGTGTAAAGTTACCACACATTTTTTAAACCATTTTTAAGATACCTAAATTTTTAAAGTGAAAGCAAATCATGTTTTTTGTAGTTGCATTCTGTCTTGGGTAAGAGAGCAGGGTAGTCATTAATTCAGCCAGCTTCATACATGTCATTGCCTCTCCACCTGAGAAGAGTAATTCAGACTGAAGTCAGGTACTTTCCCAGAATTACACTGTGATATGTAAATCCGTTTTATATTACATTTTTTGGGTTCTGGGAATTGTAGTTGGAGCTTAACTGTCTATATTTAGGAATGAGCATGTGATTTATTAATCTTACATTGCACTGGCCATTTGCCTACTTTCAAAGCTAAAGGCATTGATTAATTTTTCAAAAAGGAAATATGACTGGGGAACTAAGTAATCTAAAAAGTAAGTGTACAGTGGATTTTTAATTTTTCAGTTCATGGCTGTGAGGGGTGCTTAAGCCTCTGCCCTTATTTGGCTTAAGTTGGAGGAATGACTAGGAGCCCAGCTGGCAATTTCATTTTGAAGACTCAAAATCAAGTCAAACATTTATGGTGTTACATAATAACATAACAGAGGGCTTACTGCAAAAAATACAGAATCTCAGGTATGCTGACTTCTGTTTCTTTGCCTGTAGCACAAGGTTATATAAATTTTTCCATTTTAGGTCTTTTAAAGAGGTCCATTGTATTAGAGTACACACAAAAACGATCTCTGCTTTTCTGTTTGGCTTTCAATGCCATTTCTGGAATCTTGTGATAATAAGAAATATTTGTGCTTATAAACTATGCTTTAATTTCAGATCCCAGTTAATTAATTTAAAAAAAAAAAAAACAACTCGAACAAACTATATTTTTATCGTTGTTCTGATGAACAGTGAATTGACATTGGGTTTCCTAGCCAGATGGTGTAAAATCTCAAAACAAAACTGAAAGTTTTTCTTCAGAAGAACAACTTTTATGTCATGCAACTGTTCATCTCTTTTAAGGTACATTCACTATCTTTACATTTTGATTATAATTATTGTACTATTGTTATGTCCTTATGAAAAACACAATAAATTTTAGTCCTCCACAGAAAAGTAGATATGATCTTGTTTACCTTTTTAATATCCAGGAGTCAGTTGCTTTGGTGAAGAAAACATTGTCTGGTACTTAACACCCAGAAGTTGCATCTGATGAGTTTTCAAATGTCACAAATTGACATGGAATATGTTAAATAGTAAGTGTTAGACTAGGAAACTAAATGATATCACATGACTTTTCATGGCTCTCTTTTAATTACCTAAGTTCTACTTCATCAAATTCGATGGGGGAGGGGGGTCCCTCTTTTGTTACATACAATTTTAGCTCAGTGACAAAGAGCAGAGCAGACCCATAGTGGGAAGCTTCTTGGTTTGGTTTTGTTCTGTTCTGCTGTGACAGGTGACAGCATCTGTGGTTTAAGCTTTGTCCTAGGCCAAGTGGGACAGTGGTTGAAGACTTCATGGAGGGGAAATTGTGTGCTCTGTTCTGCATGTAGAGTCCAGGCCACCTCCATATGGAATTTTTGGTCCTGTTACAGATCATAAAATGACTAAAAACCCAGTGAATTACTTAAAACCAGATATTTGCTATATGTCTTAGTTGATTATACACCTTTTCTAATAATTTCTGCAGAAAAGTCTTCTAAAAATCTTCTAAAAGTGAGTTGACTTGGCTGACAACAGCAGTGGTTATATTTTAGGAAAATGTGTTGAATATCTGATTGCCAGAGATGGTCAGTAAAACACTCTGGAGTCTCTGGCACTTGACTCCCTGAAATGCTCACCAGGTTCTCTGCATTTTTATTTTCTTATATGTCAGTAAATCTGTTTTCTGTAATGTTGCAGCTAGGTCCATAACTACATTCTGAACCCGAGGTTTTGCTTTTCCATGTGTCTGTTGGACGTGACGATCCAGAGCACGTTTCCTTTTACAAAATTACACTGCTTCTCATGCTGCCCTTGGAGAGGGACATACAGCTTTCTAATAGATGGGATATTTTAAATAACTTACTTTGAAGTACTATTTTTAATCCCAGTTGCTGTCAGCAAATTAGAACCTTTGATAGAAATGCATATACGAGAATAAAGTTTATTTTTAGCAACGATGAGCGTTGCTGTAATATGTAGTCATTAAAACATATGTTGACCAAATGAAATGTTTATTCTCATATTATCCATTTGTGGAATTGCAATTTTTTGGTGTATGTATACATACATTTATTAGCTAAATATCTTTTATTTAAAATTTTCTTTTTGAAGACAGCAACTCTCAGTTAAAGACACTCTGTGGGGAGTTTGCATTTGGCAATTAGTAAAACCCAAATGCACTACTTTAATACAGAAAAATCTTCAAATGATTTGCATTTTAGTGCTAATTAATTGAACAGTAGATTTGGCTACTTTATGACCAAAATAGATTGTTGTAACTTTAGATGAGTTCATTTTATGTATATATTTAATTGCATCAAAATTCTTTGAGCAGCTGTTGTGTATAGGCACTCTGATCTAAAATCTGCCTTTTTTGATACTGGGAAAAAAATGCCCTAGAAAGTGCTACACAGGTTTTTCAGTTGTTTTTCCTAGTGTTGAACAGAAACCTCTCTCAGGCATTTTAACAGGGAAGCGCTGTAGTTTGCATCTGAAGTGGAAGCATCCTGTGAGACTGTGCAGAATTTAGTGCCCAAGCAGTGGCACTTGGGAAGGTCACAGTACACAACAGAAAAACCTTTACTCCAGCATCAAAGGCAAGAACAGAATGACTGCATTTCAGGAACTGCAAAATCTAGTCTGGTCAGCTAAGAGGATATCTGGATTTCTGTGGTAACAGCCCCTTTGGTGTTGAAGCTGAAGAGTGTGACTTTGGCTCATTCTGCATAAGTTACTGGGCATATTTGGATGGAAATTGTCTGAAGCTATAGTCTTGACTTTGTTTGTTTGTTTTCTTTATAGTTTCTTATGGTTTTGCAAAATTGAAGAGACATCCCTGATTAACAATGCCTGGCAGTAAGTATTCTTCTCTTAAGTACATTAAGATAATATTTAGGGATGTTTATTGTTAGGATATTTTATTTGTGGTTTAAAAATATAGAAATAATTAAAATGGAAAAAGAAACATTGTACTTGCTGTCATTTTTAAGAAATTTAAGATGTCAATCTTATCTAGACTCTGCCTTTGTAAATATCCATATATTTTTCACATAATAATAGGGATTCTGCATTTTCCTTTTTGATTACAAATTCAGCATGTAAAATTCAATTTTGTGCTTTAGACTATGTTCTAAAAACATAAAAAAGATACTTTTTATATAAAAACCTATTTTTTGGTATAGCTATAATCCTATCTTTTGAAAATTACTACTAGTGTTTATAGTAGATAGAATTACTATTTAGGATAAAAAGTGATAAGACTTAAAATTTTTGACATTTTGAGTTAAGGAAGATTTTTAAGGCAAATATTTCTGAGAATCAAATTATACCTTCAAGAGTAGCAAATTTCTCTAACAGAAAGGATTAAGTTATACAATGCATTACAAAAGTATAAATTTAACTATTCCTTTAATTAGTTTTTCTATTTGGAAAAAAATTCTACATGGTCTCTAGTAAGATTGCAAACACCACTCTTAAGATAAAGCAATCTTCTTTATCCTGAGGATAAAGAAGTATTCATAAAGTTAAAGTACCAGTCATACTAAGTCCTTTCTAATTCTATGGGTTTGTAGTGAATTTCATGGATGCTTAATTTCATGAGGAAGTCTTTGGTCATTTGTTCCTTGCTGTGATTTGTAATAAGCTGTGACTGTGGGTACTAGAAATGTTCTGTGTTGTGTTTCAACCTGTCATGTAAAATACCTTACTGTAAGTAAGGTGTGTCACACCTGTCATGTGAAGGAGTGTGTGGACTTTTTTAATTAATTAAAATGGAAAAGTAAGGTTTTTTTTTTTTTTTCTTTTAAACCAGATGTGCTTATGTTTGGGGTCGTTAATATCAATGCATGTAGAGTTTGCATTACTGCACTCAGATGGGAGTTAAAGGAGACTGAAAGAACTGATTACAGTGTTTATCTGTAGTGAGACAGAACTACACAGCCATTTATTTATCTTTGCCTGTATTAATGATTGTAAGTGCATGGCTGAAGGGAAAGGAACCTATCAGATGTATATATTGCCATTCTTGTCAATAACAGTATTTTCATAGTATTTTACTTCCAAAAGTTATGTCAGTGAAGGAGTACAATTGGATTTTAAGGCAGCAAGCATCCTTTTGTGGCTGGTTGGACCTCTAATCAGTAGAGATGGAGGCTTCAGGAATTCGAGTCTGTTGCGTGTGGAAAGGAGATCTGCCTGCTAATTTAAGCTTCTGTTGAGGTTCCATTGGGTTCTTTTCAGAGCATATTGGTGAAACAGACAGCTCCTACAGTGTTACTTTGAAATCTTAAAGTATTTATCCTTCAAATGGGAAGGACTCAGTTGTTTCTAAAGGCTGGGTGGTCTTGTGTGGTTTTTTTTATTTTATTTTGTTTTCACATGGAGTTCTGTCATTCCATACATCAAGAAGTGCATTGACTGTCTTTAGGAATAAAACTTAGAAAAGGCTGTTACAGCAAGGTATTTTCCAAAAATGTTTTCTGTCATGTTACAATGAGTTCTTTACAAATGAAATAGAAAAATAATATCTAATCAACAGGAAATTTTGATGGAGTTTTTGGGTCATACTGACCAACTCCCTTATCCACTATTGTCCTGCTTTGTTTCCTGGGTCTGTGTAGCAGTTCCTGGTGGTAATTTTACCCCTCCCCTCCTTTTTTAATTTAATTAATAGAGTAATTGAATGAATGTATAGGTCTAAAGGCAGTGCTCTGGAATATCATGAGAGGTCCAGATAACTGGTGTTACATAAAGACTGAGAGTTTAATTAGTCTTTGGGGACTTCAGCTGTTCCTGGTGACAGTTCAGAAGTCAGTATTGAAGTTACTGTGCATGCACCATCCACAGGACAATATGGTTTTTAACTCCTTCAGTATTAACTGTGGAAAAATTGGCCCAGGTCAGAACTGGACTGCGCTACTGAGACGGGGAGAGATGAGCAAAGGTCACTAGCAGAGGTGATGGGTGCTCTTCTCTTTGAGCCTCAGCTCAGCCATGGCTGCTGGGCTCTGCACAAGCTCTTCATTGCCCATTCAGATGGATCACAATTTCTGTTGATGTTTCTGCTTAGCGATCCCACTTAGGAATGTGGGGATTTAGTGCCACGTTGAGTCCTAAAATATGTTAGGATTTTAGTCTCAATGCAGTTGTCATAGCCCAAGTAGAACATTTTCAGTCTGCTCTCTTTACGTTGATATGTATAAGTGCTTGGCTTTGACCAGCCATGACATGGCATTTGTGTTGGCATCTGTAGTGGAGCTGTAATGCTCTGTCATTGCTGCAGCACTTGGATCAACCTTGCCAAGGTGTAACTTTTCCCTGGAATTTTTATGTTTAACTTTTTGTTACAAGTTTGTCTTATGCACATAACAGGAGTGGTTAGACATGGATGGTGTCTTCAGTGAAGCTGAAATGCAAATTCTGAAATGTTGAGAAAGCAAAAGTGTTTTCTCATTTCTGTTAAGAGTACAGTAGGAATAGGTTTGAGCTACACGTGTTTTGGTAATAGTCTAAGCTGTGCTTTATCACAAAGAAAAAGTGGAGTAAAAGATTAAACAGTACTTTTATTTAAAAGCAAACCCAAAAAAACTTATAACCAGATAGCCCCTGTGGTAGAGACAGTATTTGTTTCTCACTTGCCTCCTGTGTTCTGAATTTTCCTGTTGAATAATTTGTGCAGATGATTTCATGTAGCAAACTTCTATTATGGAACAGGGGTGCTTTTGGTAGGGTTTTGGGGTTTTTTACTGTATTCAGATTGAAATGTTACAAATGCTTCTGCTAAGGAGAAAAAGCAATAGCTAAGTCATGTCAAAATATTTGTTGCAGGCTCTTCTTTTTGAACATTTTGTTCTGGATGTTCACACTTAATCAGATGTTTGAAACACAGCTTGGTAGATAATGAGACTTTTCTTTTCTAGAAACAGCTAACCTACTTTATTGGATGTATTCCCTGACTTCAATTAAATGTTTAACTTAAGGGCAGCTTTTATACTAAAATGAAATTACTTGAACAAAAAGAATTATGTGTGACACAGGTGTGAGCACCTGTTGACTATAAAAATATTATTTTACTTGTAGTAGCTCTGTGTGTGACTTCTTTTAACTTTTTCTTAGCTTATTCTTTTCTCTTTTGGCTAATGCCATTAACATAATTATGTCTTTGGTTTTCAAGGGTTTTTTAAATATAATTAGTTAAATTGTTTTTAGCTTCTGCTTAGTAGTCTTTATGACTGACTGTAACATAAATTAAGAGAATAAATAAAAAAATAAGAATTTTGCCAAATGTAATTTTGCCACATTCTTCCTTTGAACTACGGCTGTGAAATTTAGTAATGTTAACACTTCCCACATTCTTCTGTCAAATATTTGTCAGTTGGAAAGGGACCATTCTGATTTAAGAGGTACATATATTAGTTATGTGGAAAATATCCCATAATTTGGCCTGTTCTTGGTTGCAGTGAAGAGGCCGTTTTGGTGATTTCAGAATGTCTCCAAGCATGCTCAGTAAACTACATAACGTTTTGTTCCTTGGCCTCCCAAACACCGTGGGGCTTTTTGCCCTTTGTGCAGAGGCAGCCCCCAGGTGGAGCATGCCGGTGCCTTCCCTGCTTTGTGCAAGGTGAACAGGAACAGAAGACGGAACAATTGAGTAGTGCTTGTTAATTTCTGTACTCGTGCATGCTGCTGCTTTCCTTGTGCTACTTCAGAGTCTTTAAACAAATAAATGAACCACCCTCCCAACCCAAAAATACCCATCAAACTTTTAAAATTATAATTTTCTATGTGAATAGAGCTTTCGTGCCAAGTGTAGGAGGGAAAACAGCACTTGAAATGGAATTTGAAATGAGTGAATTCTTAACTGGCATTTAACATTTTTAACACATTTTAACAGGGAGATAATTTCCTCGTTTTGGTTTCTCCTCTCCCAACAGTTTTGGAAAAGTCATTTATTTGTGTTTTGTTATTCTAGTTTTTATTGTGTATATGTAATAAATAAGTGTTAACAAGATGGGTAATGGGAAGGGAAGATTTATCTCCCTGTGAAATAAAATTCTGAGATATCGGTGGCTGGAGATGTGTTCCTGATTGTTATCTATATAAATATTTCAAGGACTAAACTTTCTAATGTTTTTAGTGAAAATCAAGCCATAGTTCTTATCAATTACTGTCTCCACTCTTTCCATCCAGCATACCTTTTTCCTCATCTGGAATATGTTTCTCACGTAGCCTTCACACTTTACAGTGGGACCCACTACTTAATAAAGCACTTTCTGTAGTTGCTTTGTTTATTTTATAGGCAGGAGAAACCCTCTTAATTTTATGACAGCATTGCTGACTGCTTAAAACAGTGTTAAATAGGTTATAATTCTGTAACGTTTTCATATTTCAACTATTACAGAACAGTTACATCAGGGGTGTCTGAAATTATTGTTTGCTGCTTGATTCTGGTATCTTAGGATGAGAAACATCAGAAGCCCTGGATCATGTCCTTTCCAACTACTAACTTAAGGGACCATGGAAACTTGGGAAACAGCTGCCAGGGGAAAGCTGTGGTTTGGGCTTCCTTCAGCAGTTAGCCACTTGCTAGGACTAGGCCAGAAAAGAAAAATAACTGTATTTCAGAATGTCTGTAACTATTGTAATACTGTGGTCACAAATTTTATAATGTATTCTTTCATAATATGCAAGAAATGCTTTCAATATGAAAGCAGGTTTTTTTTCCAGTTGATTTTTAGATAGCTGTCTTTTCTGCATTGAAAAAGTAATAAATTCTCCAAATGTATCCTTAATTAAGCTAAGAAAGGAAAACAGGAACTTGCAGCTGGAAAACTGTAGCTCTTTGTACATCTGTTAATTGAACTCACGGTAACTTAAGCAACTTTGTGTGCCGTCAAATTGATGCTTTCATATTTATTAATGAGTATGCATGGATTTCTTTAAGACTTATTAATTTGGAGCAAGTGTTCCATTTGTTGTTATCTGTTAGCTGTCATTTCTATGTACACATCATCATTGCCCCATTTGGGAAAGTTTGTGTTTAGGAGCAGTTCCACAGAGAGTCAAAACCACTCGTATTAAAACCTGATGAGTGATACTGTTATCATTCATCCTTACATTTCTTGCATTTGTTTTGGAACACACTTCACTATAACCAAGAAATGAACAGTTGTGTTTCATCCATTCCTTGTTAAAACCTGTAGAATTTATTTTTTTAATTGTTGTTACTTATGAATGCACAGTCTGGGCATCTAACATAAAAAATCAAATGCTTTAGAGATGAACTTAATTAGGTGCCCATCAAAGCCTTTGTGTGCTTTTAAACTGCACATGGACATTCCCCCAAGTATTAAAATGTAGCTTAGTCATTTTCTCAGGCTTTATTAAAATATGGCTGTCGTTGTTATTTACAGAAATCGCTTTGCAGCTATCAGTCGATTAATCTTCCTGTGCAGCCTTGTTTGCTATTGATTTCTGAATCATGGGACAAAAGGGTAAGAAGGCTCATGCTGATTATGCATGCAAGCGTCCTATTTTTTTGTGCATGACAACAAAGCAATATTGATTTGGTGGAGTGGGGGTAGGATTTTGATTATATGATTAAATGCATGTCTCTGGAAAAGCCAGGGCAAACTCCTTTTAGAAGTATTTTTGGCTTTCCCTTTCCTTGATAATATGGATTTCCTTCCCACCATTGGCTACTGTGAACCTCAGTGGCTCTCTAGGGAACCACGTTCCTTGTGGATTGTTGAAGATGACAGTTAGCTGTGTACACCACTCTTGGCTTTCGAAGAATGCCATTTCATTTTTAGAAAGTTGCATTATTCAAGATGAATTCATGCAGGAATTTGACAGAAATAAATAAAAGGCGGGGTAGGTAGATGAATGGAACTCTTCCAGGTCAGCCAAGAGTACAGGAAGCATTTGGACAATGCTCCCAGGCACACAGTGTGATTCTTGGGGCTGTCCTGAACAGGGCGAGGAGTTGGATTTGATTTTTTTTTTTTTTTTTTTTTGCATCCCTTTGTAGTCAGAATAGTCTACAATTTTGTGATTCCTCGTCTAACAACTTGTCAACCCCAAGACTTCAAAAATAGTTGGCACCTCTACAACTCATGTCCGGCTTGAGATCTGTTAAAGGTCTCAGTCCTTTCATTTTTCAGGAAGAGCACAGTTGTGATTCTAAATTGTACTTGGACCTGTTACAGTATTTTGTTGATAACAATCTGTACTTTGGCTGGAAACCAGCACTCTGAGTCTTTAATTGTGGTTTGAGAAAGGTTACTCATTCCTTAGTAAGAGAACGAGTAAGGAATTCCAGTCTAACACTTAGATATATGTTTATGCTAAATCAGTGCTCCTCACTGATGCTTCTGTAAAGCTGTTAATACATAAGGAAAAGGGAGAAGATAAAGCTTCACAGATATTTTGTTAGAAGTGCATCAACAAATACCCAATAATTTATGCTATTAAAACAAATTTTCCTATGTTCATTAAACTGTGTAATGATTAGAAAAGGTCATTAGGATGACGATACTATACATATGTACTTTTTATGTAATAAAATATGAATAGTTATAATTGATGTGTCTGACATGATTGAGCTAGCAGAGTCATCTCGTAATAAAGGCAGTGCAAGCTGTTTTCAAGACTTTCTATGTGTTTGTGGTTTTTTATTAAATGGGTTTATGATTTGTTACTGACATTCTTTCAGACATGAGCTTGAAGTTCCTCAGAACTGACAAAACATAATTTTTGCAAATTGAGTCTGGATTTTGGAATTGTAGTGTGGTTAGAAGTGATGGTTGTGGGCAAGAACTGCTGGATTGCTGGAAAACCAGTGAGCCTGTGTGCCTACAGCTGTCCTGTTCTGTCTGGTTTCTACAGAAAGCTGAGACACTCAAGATCTGCTGGTTAACAAGATGTTTTTATGAAACTACTTTGTGTATAAATATAAAGCTGTCTCCTACACTGGCCATCTTCTAGACTGGCCAGTTCAGTTTTGTGGGAAACAGAAGATGTGGCAGAAAAGGGACATACACAGTCTTTAGGTACTGAAGGTGCCTAGAAGAGCAAATCCATGGAGTCTGTGTTCCTGTCTAACTCATTGGACATTGCAGGAGGGGAGAAATTGCTTTTTAAGTAGCTGGGATATATGGATCTGGATATGTGTTCTATCCTTATAGCCTCTGTTTGGGAGAAGAGCTGTTTTTCTCTTCTTGGGGGAAACTTCAATTCAAGATGAAGTGTTCTTTAGAACTAATGGGAAAGATAACAACCATGAGGATATTTTATAATTTGTGTTTACCTAGAAGGAGGGGTTTATGTTTTGGTGGTTTTTTTTTTTTTTTTCAGTGAAACTTATGTCTTTCATGTCTGTGTTTAAAACTGTGAATAATTGAAAAGTTGTTGCATAAACAGCTGCTGGTTTGTCCAAAAGCTGCTCTACTGTGAGGGCAGGATGAACTAGGTAAAACTGCAGAGACAGGAAAACGTAAAATGGAGTGTATTGGCAGCACCAAGGACCTGTTCTTGAAAATATGGAAAGAGATTTTTTTTCAAAATTTTGATTCCTTATTTCTTTAAAGCTCTTTTTCTTTTTAACAGAAACATGTATGTTTCCATGTCCAAATGGCAATATCTCATTTTATAAATGCTTTTTGGGAAAATGAAACAGCTAGAAGTAGACACAAGCAGAGCACTTAATTGCAGATTGGTGATATTTAAAGAAGAATTTGAACTCTGAAACCTTAGTACCCTCTGTGCTTCTGCTTTTTAAAGTAACATTAAAAGAATTTAGTTTAGCATTTTATTTTTTATTAATATCAGTAAAGTTTAAACACTTTCATTATTGAACAGGAACAGATGCTTTGTCAGGTTTATGTGCCTCAGAAGAATTGCTGCACTCTGTTTCCTCAGGATAAATAGTACAGTATGGTTCTAGATACATAGAAACACTTTCATCCATTGTTACATTACTTTCTCTGTACACTGTGTATTTGTGCAGGAAATAAAATGTATGTAATGTGGTGTTGGACTACTTGTGAGCAGAACATTTTTCTTTTAATTAGGAAATGTTTTTCAAAATCTGTGCAAATGTATTGAAGCCTGTAGTTGGGTTTGCTCAAGTGAAGGTAAACCTTGTTTTTGAAGGTCTGACCATGTTTATATTGGTATTTTGGATGTTTTAATGGAAGAAAGGATCTACAGAACGACACTCTCTTATATGTCCTATAACCAGGCCAGTGGTTTATGCTGAACTGGTTAAAATCCAGTTTCCTGAGCTAAGCTTACCTTCTCCATTAGCCTTGAGCATTCCAGAGAGGAGGCCTGTGAACCTTTGCTTCCTCGTCATCAGGACTTTTAATATAATGACATATCATAATTTAATAATGACATTTTTTCACTCACAAAAACCTCCTCATGCCTTGTTTTTCAAGTGGCCATGTGGTACCCACTCCCCTGTCTGTTTCAGCCCCGTGTGTTTGGGCAGGAGTGGAAAACTAAATCCTCCCAGCCTACATACTGCAGTCAGAGGATATCTGTGGTGAGGAGGTGATGCAACAGTTCTGAGCATCCTTTTTTCTAAGGAAAAAGATGACAGCAGCATAAGATTCTGGGAGTTCTTACCACTGCAGCTGTGTTACTTCCCTGTGGATTGGATTAAAAAGGCGAACTGCATCATCTTAAGAAAATGGAAAAAGTAGCAGTCTTCAGAAAAGTTCATGTGGCATTACATTCAGGTTTTTCAGGTGCTTTCCCTCTAAGAAGACTTGGGCACTTGCTGACCAGTTACTCATTGGTTTGAAGTGGGCTTGTTGTTTGTAGGGCTGGTGGTAGTTTATCAGTGCCATCTTTATAGCTCTCTTCAATTAATGATGTGTAATACTGACAAAATCTTCATAAAATTCTAAAAGTAGAGATTGTTTGACACTTTTCCATCAGTTTCTTGGTGTAGGGAAGCAACAGCTTCCAAAGCAGAAGAGGCTACTATGTAATGCAGATTTCAGTTAACCAAGAAGGTAAAACTTTAGATATCTCGGCAACTTCCCCATTTGTCAAGAGCCATTCCAGTTTCTTTTGTGATGCTGACCCTGGAATTAAAACATCTGAAAAGCAGAACTGTTCATGGTGTTTGAGTGACTGTTTGTCTTCTGAGATGCCAAGTAATCCCTATGTGCTGCTGTCCTAAGCTTGAGAACTTAAATGTTCCATTGATTCTGACTCCTGGAGCTGTATCCAGACCTGTGCTCCTGTCCAGCTTCCCCTGGATTCCCTTCTCATCCTCAGGTATGCAAGGGAGTGTTCCTCTAAAGGCAGTAGCTTAATCCACATGAGTTCCTGTAGCAGAACAGAAGTGATCAGCAAGTGCTAAAGCAACAAAAAACCTCTTTTCCTGCTGTGTCCAGCAGTATGAGTAAATGCAATGGAATGGGAAATGTGGGACATGTATATTAGAAGTTTTAAAACTAAAACTGGGCACGGGCAGAGCGGCACAATGGGAGTCGCTGTCAGCAGTCTGCTGTGCTGCCTGGGGTTGGGGCTGGGGAGCAAAGGTATGCAGCTCAAGCAGCTGGGAGGCGTTCTGTAGCCTGGACATAGTCACCAAAGTGACTAGCCTTTTAGACTAGTCTATATATTTTTACCAGTAGTTGGTCAACCTGCTGATTAGAAATATAGTTTGAAGGCTCTAGAGGCAGACAGTGACCCTTTTGGAATAATTTTGCCTCTGGCACCCCTCAAAAACTGCTTCTTATTCACCTCTGGCCACCCTGTAGATAGGCTAGGTGTTGCTGCTTGGCCTGTTACCATTCAACCCTGCCTTGTGTAGTGTCTTTCCTCTCCTTCAGTGTCCGCCTCAGTCCATAGGTGCACCAGCCTCTACTTCCATCTTAGATTTGCTCCTTAACCTGCCACAAAGTGGGAACAAGGTGGTAGAACAGGTGCAGAAGTTGCAGCCTCTCTTCTCAGTGGAGTGTTAAGCAAGTTAGGTGCTTGGCCTTTGAGTACACATGACATTTACAGTACTCTTCTCTGTCACCTGCAACTGTCTTCTGCACCTGGGAAATGTTCAAGGATGCAATATTCTGAAAATGGCTCATCTGGGTAAGAGAATACCTTAGGGCCAAGGTGAAGGCAGGCTTTGAGCAGGATTGTCTGAAACTCAGAGGCTACTGTGCCAGGATTGTCACTGTGCTGGGGATTTTCCATTCTCTGGAACCCGTGGATGTTGGGAGGATCCAGGCATTTGGACAAGCAGAGATAGGTGTGCTGAGTAGCAGAAGCAGAATGAGGTTGCTGTGATAATGCCTATTCTTTGTTACTTCTTTTATTCAGAATTAAATAGTAGGTAAAGAATGTCCTCCTGGCTCAGTGTGTTAGTGGATGTGCACAGTGGGTGTTTTGTGTGTGAGGAGCCCACTCCATGCTCTGCTCTTTGCCCGGATGGAGGAATAATAGCAGTTCACGTGCCTCAGAGAACACACAAAACTATGAGTATCTCTTTCACTTCTGTCTCCTTTAGTCCAGTAGTTTATTTACATTGCATTTTTCACTGATTTATGAAACACCTTGTTATGAAATCAGTTTTTGTTTAGAAATAAGGGTGCGATGAAATAAAACCTCTGTGGGTTTTTTTCCGTCCACTGGATTTATCACCTAGAACTCATTTCCCACCTGCAAACCAAATACTGGAAGCAGGAATGAAAGTTGGACTTTGCCTGTTCATTTTTTTCCCTGAACAGATTATCAGTGCCAACTGTGATGAAGAGGGGTCAAGGAAATTTATGTAAATGTGTCTTTCTAGTCTCCTAAAGTCTCTTTTTTTGCATTGTTTCAGTGATAGTAGTCACAGAAGTAAATTACATTGGTCAGCTTACTAGGAATATAAATAAGGGCAGGAATTAAGAAGCAAGACTCATATTATAGAGCTTCTTCCACTGGAACAAGATTAGTTTCAGGTAATTTTAATGCTGTATTAAAAATAGAGAGTGAAAGTACTACCTCAAAGCAGGAAGGGAGGAGGTGGTGTTGAGAACAGAAATGAAAAAGTAAAGCAAAGTTACTATGTGAAACCAACAAAGGTGGGAGAAAGGAGAGACGGTATGGAAACATTGCCAGTGGTGGAACTTAAGGAATGCAACTGGAGAACCTGATGTAATGGAAAACTTCCTTTTAATGGATTAGAAGTCTTTAAAACACATAGTCCCAAAGATAATATCTCCCCAGGGGATTTGTTCTAATTGCCACTGCCTCTGAAAAGAATACTTCATTGAAGAAGCTTGGTGGTGAGCATTATTTGACTAGCTTGGATTTTTTTTCCTACTTCTGATTTGTAACTTCAGGTGCCTTGTCATTTCTTGGTTTCACAGAAAGTTTATATTCAAATTATTTTTGCATGCCTTCACCACAGCAAAATTTGCATCTCTCCTTGCTGATTCCAGCATGCAGTGCTGCAGGTTTGGAGAAGAGCGGCTGAGAAGCTGGCAGAAAAGGACCTGGGGGTGTTGGTCAACAGTGGCTGAATATGAGCCATTGTGTGCCCAGGTGGCCAAGAAGGTCAGTGGCACCTGGTCTGTATCAGCACCTGGTCTGTCACCAGCATGACTCTCCCCCTGTACTCAGCACTGCTGAGGCCATACCTCGAATCCTGTGCTCAGTTTTGCCCCCCCAAAAGGACACTGAGGGGCTGGAGCATGCTCAGAGGACAGCAGAGCTGGAAAAGGGTCTGGAGCACAAGTCTGAGCAGGAACAGCTGAGGGAGCTGGGGCTGTTCAGCCTGGAGAAAAGGAGGCTTGGGGGGAACATTATCACTCCAACTTCCTGAAAGGAGGCTGTACTCAGCTGGGGGTCATTCTCTTCTCCCAGGTAGCAAGAGACTGGACAAGAGGAAGTGGCCTTGAGTTGCACCAGGGAAGGTTTAGATTGGATATTAAGAAAGTAATCTTCACAGAAAAGGTGGTTGGCTGCTGGGATAGGCTGCCCAGGGGAGTGGTGGCGTCACCACCCCTGGAAGTGTTCAAAAAATACATGGATATGGCACTTCAGGACATGGTTTAATGCTGAATATGGTGTTAGTGCCAGATTGATGGTTGAATTTCATAATCTTAGAGGTTTTTTCCAACCTTAATGATTATATGATTCAAGTTTAGAAGAACTGTTCTTGAAGTGACATCACACCAGAATTACTTTAACTTTTTAGCTTACTGTGAGAAGAAATTCTAAGAAAGCTGGGGTTTTTGGGTGTTGTTTTCATTTCTTTCTAATAAACTGAACACCAAAATATTTTTAAAGATAAATGTAAAATTGTAAAATCAATGTAATACCTAGCTATGGATGTAATTTTCCCCATTAGATGTTACTGAGGGTTTGCTGTCATGGGGGTCAAAAGTTCATATCACAAGATGAATATCCTGTTCTCAAGACAAAAATTTCATCCGCATATTGGTAATTTTCTTCAGTGCATTTTGTTGGAGAAAGGCTGGAAACCATCCATTTAAAAGTCAGCTAGCATTTGGGTGAGGGGAGGAGAGGCTCATGTGGGGGCTGAGACTTCATCGTGTCTGAGTGATGAGTCCACCGTGCCCTCTGGGAGTGCATTCCAGGGACACTGCAATGGCTGATCAGTGCGTCCTTACAGCAGTTGCTCTTTTTATAGCAGGTTGAGGAATATTTTTAATTAACTCCCTTATATGGCCGGAACAATTTCCTTGTTATAAAATGACTGGTCTCTTTTTCATAGTGGAATGTAAATGCCCTTGAAAGTCATTTTAGTTCTGAATTAAATGCATCAACTGATATTAACAGTTCAGAAATAACCAGGTATAGTAAGCGGTTATGGTTAAAGTGTTATTTTATGCACTTTCATGAGGATATTTTAAATAAATTTATTTCTCTATCTCAGGTACAGAAAAAGAAGTAAAATAAAAATTTAATGTATTACAGTCAGATTTTTATATAGTTATATTTAAATACATTGAGCAATCAAATCTAATTTTAATATTGCTCTGGTTCTTGATAATAGCAAAACTTGCATTTTTCTGTAGATTGAAACTTTTTTGCTAATTACTCCATTTTTTGATAGAATAAGATATTTTTTAAAAAACTTGGATGATTGCAAATAAAGTTAGGGATGACCAGATCTGAGCTTGGGACATAAATATTCAGTGAGTGAACGTGACATCTTGCTTCAGGTTATTGATTATACAGTTGACAACAATATTAGACAACATGACAGAACTTTGGAAGAAATTCCAGTATTAGGTAAAACGGGTGATTTCTTTTCCTAGGTTTTGATAAAGAAGAAAATGTGGCAGTTTTAAACTCAATTGGCAGAACTTAGTCTTTTAAGTTTAAACCCCTCTTGAAGCTTTTGTTTTCCTGTAATTTTGTATAAGTAATATATAGCACAAATATTCAGACATACTATTTTGAAATGCAGCTTTACTGTAATGCAATTTTTCTAATTTACAACATAGAGTTTCCTGTAGTAAACTTTGTGGGGATAGTTTCTGTGCAGCTTAATGTTTTCTCTGAGTTTATTAGCACTAATCTCTTAAGTCTTGAATTCAATTTTTATGTAGTGGAAATTATTACCTGTGTTTTTATTAAAAATGGTACTTATAATTTCCAGGGTTTATAAAAATGTCTGTATGAAAATCCTGTGTTTGTGTATCCCTGGTGGATGTAATGTAGGAACTGGTACAATAAAATGCTGAGAATTAATGGGAACCTGGAAAGTAACTTCAGACTCGCTTAACTCAGAATTGGTTTTCTACCTGATGTATCATAATCATGTTAATGATTTAAATTCTGTAATCTTTACTTCCTAAACTAGGAAGTATTATTAGAGATAATGTTAATTTCATTATTTTAAGTTTGTTTCTTTAATCTTAGATATAAACCTTTCTGTTTAAAAGACTCTTTTTGGCCAGTAGTCTGCCTTAAATACATTTTTCTCTGTCTGTTCTCCAGGAAGACCAAGTGAGTAGGTTTTGCTAAAATATTTATCACTCTACAGTGATATGTGTCAGCTGTCTGAGGATAGTTTTTCCTGAAACTATATGGATTTTTTACTTCTAGCCAGAGAAATAATGAACTTTGTGTTCCAGGCAAGTTGAAGTCATGAAACTGTCTGCGCAGTTTCATTGGAGGAGCTGTGAATCACACTTTGACAATGTATCTTTTATTCTCTCCTCTTTTCTTGTGCCTGGCCCTGTTAACAGAATTTGATACTGAAGTTTTTCACGTGTTTGGTGCCTTTATGCAGATGTCACTGAGCTGATCAGATAAGCTTACAGTGTTGCAGAGCCCTCGCGGGAAGTCCCGCAGCTATTCCAGTGCTAGAGAGCAAATTTCTGGGAAAGGAGACAGTTCCCTGAGAGTGAATTCATATCCAGGATGAGGCAGTATGTACAAGTTCCAACTGTTGAGCAAGAAAAAGCCTATGATTATAATTCTGCTTTTGAACCGAGACCGTGTATGTGTTTGGGTAGGTGAAATTACCATTTTCTGATGGTGGGGGCTGTGTCTTACTGCTGTTGTGTAGAATAAATATGTGTAAAAAGAAGTACCCGTGCAGCTTGTAAATGTGTACAGTTATAACATGTAAAATGCAGATTATAGGACTTCTTTAGCAGAAGAGAGTGTGCATGTTTGAACTTGATACAAATCCCACTACTGGAGAGGCAAACAATATTTTTTAAACCTTTCAATTAACTATCATGTTACAATGTGGAATTCTCTGTAGATATTCCTTTAACCTTTATATTTACATAAAATGATGTAAAGATATGTGCAAGGGGGAGGCCATTAAAATGCAAATTTCATCTGACACTAAAAAGGAATTGTCATAGGATTTTTCTTCAATAAACCTACATAAAATGGAACTTTTTTTTTTTAACCTGTGTTCAACAAACATACAAAACAGTTTATTTATGTGAAACAAATGTGTTTATTTGGATACATTTTTAGCTGTTTTAAATTGGTATCCAAGAAGAAGGGATTCCTTTTTCAGTTGCTCAGCTTCTATCCAACTTTTACAAGATTCGTGTTTTTGGTTTATCTTTTTGGTTGTAAAATGTTCCCAAATTTTATGGGTTGCTTTTAATGTAGTTTCTTGACTTTATCTTTTGCGGATTTTGTTGTTTTGTTGTCTTTGTTTTTCTGTTGGGTTTTTTTTTTAATATTCATACATTCTTTAAATCTATTCCTACCTTTTTTTTTTTAATCTTTCATGGTTATATCAAAATGATATAACTAAGAATTGATTAGTAGTTTTTCCACAAAATCTATGTCGTGACTGCTCTGGTTTTTACTTTTGGTTGTCATTTATTTCTGTGTTGTTTGGAATGCCTGTCAGTTTTATTTCTGATATTGTTCTGCTTGGAGGCTGAAAGCTTTGACAGATGAAATCTCACTTTCTGATACTTGAATGTTCTGTTTAACGTAGGAAGTTCTTTTGATGGTATTAACATCATAATTTTAGATTTATACTTTGATGATAAAGAATTTTTGACAAGTTTATGGGGTTTTTTCCATGTAAACAATTCCATAATAAAATACATAGCAATGTAATGGCACTACCAAAATCCAAGAAGAGGAAAAACAATTTAATTTTATGCATACTTACTCTTAGGCCTTTTTTTGGTGTCAGAATTCACTATGTTCCATAAATTTGAAGAGCAGTACTTCAATAGAGCAATATTATGTTTTCATTAAGTGAAACCATCTGGTAAGGCTGCCAAAATGAGTTGGTACTGTTATCTGATCTTTTTTATACATCTCAAAGAAGTAACTGTATCTCGATTTTATGTTAAATTTATGTAATTAACATAGGTTTGAAACACCATTTTAGGATTTAAATTGCAGTTCTTTGCAAAGATTTTCTTCTTCTGTCACTTAAAGAGGGAGAAAGTAGTTATAAAAAGTATTTTTAATTATCTGTCTTGCAATATTTTAGAATTTTTTTGTGCTCTTGTTACATTTTAGATAGTTGTATCAAAATATTTTGCTATAGTTATTGTTGGAATATTTTGTTATATTTAGTAGTAATTAAGCATACTGTTTACCCTGGACCAAAGTTAATGGTCAACCATAAGGTAGAAAACCAAAGTACAAAGAGTGCTGAGCCAAAGAGTGCTGCAGAGTTGCAAACCTAACTCAAGAAATATTTAGCAATATTTTGTGGGTTTTGTTGGATTTTGATGGTCTTACTTGAATTTCCCAATACAGAATGATATACAAGACACTAATACAGTACTCCTTTCTTATTTTGATTTTACTTACTTTTAAGATATTGCACGGCATTGCTCTCAATAGAATACTCTTGTAGAGCTGTCTAAATTATTTTATTTTAAGTCAGGCAGGATTTTAACCTCTTTTCATACCTATATCTTCCAGTGGCATATTAGAGAACTTTGATTTTATCTACTTTATACCTGCAGCTTTTATGTAAATGTAGAGTTTTACATTTGTTAGTCCTCTATAAGACATCAGCAGGAGTGACATAAAGAACTTGACAGTAGTAAAAAAATGCTATTTAATAAAGAAATTCTTAATATTTCAGTTGTTTATTTCTTGAGTGCTTTTTGTTTTCATAATTATATACTGAAGACATAAGTCAGTGTTGATGTTACTGGTTCTAATTCATGAGCTGGGTAGAATTAAAATGCATTAGGGAGAACTTGGAGTTAATGCACAGTTTTAAAATCATAGATCTGTCTTCATTAATTGTTTTTGAATAAATAAATTACAAGAATTAAGTTGTCAAAGTATGAGCAGAATATATTTTTTTTCTAAGAGATAATAGTATCAAAAAACAGATGTAATTGAGGGAGAATGTTTACTGCCATAGAGTCTTGTAATTAAAACAAAGTACAGCTGGTGAAATCCTTGTTATTAATCTCCCAGATGTTCTGATAAGTATGGTTAAAAACCACTAAGTTTACTTAAATATCTTAAGTAAAGAAGTACAAGTCTTGATGCTTTTGCAGAGAAATTGTAATCATCAAAAGTTTCTGCCAAGATACCCTTTATTGTTTTGCATTTTTTACTATTTTTAGCAAAGTGTTATAAGTTTGGGGGGTTTTTGAGTATGGAAATGGATATATTTAATAAGGCATTTGTAAGGTATTGAGCTACTCTGAATCCCTCAGGTGTTGAGACTTGAAAGACAAGATCTGCATATGTGCTTGATACATTATTATTGACTGTCTTATTGTTTCCTCAGTGGCTTTTGTGCACCGGAGCTGCTTTGGTGTTGATCTGAGGCTTGACCAATAAGTTAATCTGATAGCATGCCCACTAAAACATTTAAAACCTGATTTGTTTTAAATTTAAAAACAAGGGTGTAACTCTACCCTGATAAACAGTTGGACAGATACTCAGAAACTTTTTTTTTGTTGTGACAGGTTTTTTTGGGGTTGTTTTGTTTTGGTTGTTTTTTTTTTTTTTTGTTTGTTTGTTTTTTTGTTTTTTTTTTTTGCTGAGTTTTAACCTAAGTCCAAAGTTCGAATAGTTCTTAGTGCTAGAAAAAAGGCCAAACAATGCTTTGCAGGTTTGCTAGCTTTTTAGAGCAGGCAGCATGACTTTTAAAATTAATAAAATTGAAGTTACCTATATTGTTCTGATTACAAGGATTAGTAGTAGAGTAGAAATGAGATCAAAAAAATTCATTCCTCTGCTTCAAGTGGCTGTCATTTCACTGATGCCCAGTAAAAGGAAGGATAAAGGATAAGGGAGGCAGAGCTTTTGTACGGTTTATATTGGTTTATATGGCTGGCTTTAAAACAGATTTCACTTCTGTTTTTTTTAGAATAATGCACATAATGCACATTTGGGTGTTTTGAAACAGTCGTTCAGAATGAATATAAACCTGCAAATAAAGTAGCTTTGGTTTTAAAATGACTGAATTTTAAAATGCCTTGACTTTTCTGCATGTTTTTAGGCATGGATGCCAGGTACATTTCTAGTACCCGAGATCCTTGCATATTTTCTCACGTATTGTAGAGTGATAGTCATTTTGCTTATTTGACTTACTTGTACTTACTTTCAATTCCCTTGGTTTTGCTTTGTTGCTGATAGCAGGCTGAATTCAGTGTTATCTTCTTCCTCCATGCTTGTCAGCTTGTCCCTTCAAATGAGTCCCTAGAACTGCATCCTAAATCCCGTTGGGTAAATCTCTCTGCAGGAGTTTGCTGCTGCTGTGCCGCGCTGCGTCCTCGCTACAAGCGTCTGGTAGACAACATATTTCCTGAAGATCCAAAAGTGAGTCATGACTTTAAAATTTTAAGGGATTGGTGTTGGAAAATCTGTGGTTATAGCTTGTGCTTTAACAGTTTTTTTAAATTTTCTTTTTTCTTTTAATATTTTACTATAAAATCTGCTTTAGTACTTAATAGCTTTAAGAGAGGTTAGTAGAATAATTTATCTGAAGAGGGATCCCTAGAGATCATCTGGTCTAATTCCATTTCCAAAGCAGGGCTGCACACTGAAGAATAAATTTAGTATGTTTTGCTCAGATAAACAGATTTCATTAAACAAGGTATTCTGCTACAGAGGTAGCACTTAATTTCATCACTTTTTAGAACCACAAGCGCTTTCTTGTGGTTTCAGGTGTGGTGAACATTGTCTGGTTTTCTACCGTATTTTAATTTTTTAATTCTTGACTTATTGACTGTGAGCATTTTTATAGTTCTGGTAGACTGTTGTGACCCAAAAAGGTTTTTCTGGTGTTTTTTTAAAATTTTTCCAGGTACTCATCTACAATTTTATTTCTTCATTTCACTGTGACAGTCTTGGAGCTATATTAAAGCCTAACTCTTACTCTCTGTGAAAATAAGTAACTTCTGTGTTCCATTGAGGAATGTGTGTGTCTACGCATAATCATTTGACAGTTCAGACTGATCAAGACCTTATGTTTCTGCTGCTCTATTTTTTTCAGCGTGTTATCAAATTTTTATATATTTTGTTACACTAGAAGTAAGCAGCACAGTCAGTATTTGCGTAATATTTGGCTTATATGTTACAAAGTATGTCAGCTTTTTTTGAATTGTGTTGTTACTGAGTGCCAGGGATTATGTAAGTGCTTATGGCTGGCTTTAAAGAATATGTTTTCTGTGTACAATATATTGAATGCATGGAACAGTGTGGTTTTATAGGTTTATTTGTGCTAATCTAGTTTTTGATACAGGTGTAGAAACACTTGGAAATGCTACACTTGTAGTGTTTTAGTTTAAGTCTGACTTGGTAGCTCTGAGTTGGCAATTTTCAGTCTCTGCTTTGGTTAGTATTCACTGGATCAGTGGAGGACACAGGCCAGTTCAAGATGTTTCCCTTCAGTTGCAGACCTTCTCCAAAGTATGAGAAGATTTGCTTGATAAAATCCATTAATCAATGAGTGTATTAAAAGCTTCTAAGTAATGTATTTGGAAAACAAATGTTTTATGAACTTCCAGGGAAAAAAAAAAAGGATAAAAAGGCAAAAAAACTTATCCTGCTTACCTGATAATTATGATCGTAACCTCAGCTGAGCATATCCGTGTTACAGTTCACATTGAAACTAATATGTTTATCTTTAATCTTGTTCTGACAATTGGCCCTCAGATTCCTGGGGGTCAGCCTTGTTCAAGATCTGACACTGAAGAAATAAAATATTTAAACTACAATATTAAATATTTAAACTACAATCTTCTTTGTATATTTTACCAAAATTATGCATTGAATATACTTGGTGGGGGGATGGGAAGAGAAAAAAATTGCATTGTGCTTTTAGGAGAGAAGTGTGTCTTAGAACTGGTCACATATCCCACTACATACCTTAGAATAGCCATTCCCTCACAAAAAATGGTGGAGCAAGCTAGTTGCTTAGTTTCCTTTAAAAATATTTTAGTTGTTTCATTTTGCTGATTTTTGCAGCTAAGGTTATGGCAGTTTTGTTCAATACTTTGGGGTTTTTTTTTCAGTAGCTTATTTTCATCTGTAAGCCTCTAATCTTTAAATGTTAATTAGAAAAAAAAAAAAGAAAAACACTAATGCAATTGGAAAGTTTTATATTTCCTATGAACTCTTTAATTTTCTATTTTGTATTTCTGTTTCTAGGATGGTCTTGTTAAAGCTGACATGGAGAAACTGACTTTTTATGCAGTTTCTGCACCAGAGAAGCTGGATCGAATTGGGGCTTACCTGGCAGAGAGATTGAGCAGGGATGTGGTCAGACATCGCTATGGGTGAGAAGTCATTAAAAATAGATGCTAATAAGTCATGGAATTTTATCATGTTTATTCTGATCAAGTCTGGAAGGCAAGACAGACCCAGTCCCTTTGTGGTCACTTAACATTGTCTGGCTGCCAGGTGCCCATCCAGCTGTTCTCAGTCCTCCTGCTCAGCCAGATGGAGAAGAAAATAAAATGGAAAGCTCATGGGTTGAGATAAGGACAGGGAGATCACTCAGTTCAATCATGGGGAAAAAGAGACTTAACTTGGCAAGGATTGATTTAATTATTGCCAATTAATGACAAAGTAGGACAGTGAGAAATTCAAGCAAAGCTTAAAAACATCTTTCCTCCAGCTGTCTTTCTCCTCAGGCTCAACTTCACTCCCTAGTCCATTACCTCCACCCCCACCAAGCAGTGCAGAGTAGGACTGGGGACTGTGGTTAGTTTGTACCACCACACATTCTGTGTCTCCTGCTCTTCCTTCTTCACACTCTTACCCTGCTCTAGCCTTGGTCTGTCCTTGTAGACAGTCCTGCAAGAACTGCTCTAGCATGGCTTCTTTCCTTGGGGTGCAGTCCTTCAGGAACAGGCTGCTCCAGCATGGGTCCCCCATGGGATCACAGATCCTGCCAGAAAAGCTCCTGCATTGGCTCCTCTCCATGGGGCCAGCCAGAGGCCTGTTCCAGCAGGGTTTTTCTGTGGGCAGCAGTTTCCTTCAAGGCATAGCCATCTGCTCCTCCATGGTCTGCACTGTGGATATCTGCTTACCTGAGGGCACTTCCAATGTCCCTGAGGGGCTCAGGGATATGGTGGGTTGATCTTGGAGCTGGCTGGAGCTGGCCATGTCGTGGGGGCAGCTCCTGGTTTCTCACAGAAGGCACCCCTGCAGCCTCTTGCTAACAAACATGGCTATGTAAGCCCAATACACCCATGAATGTCAGTCAGGATATAGGGAAACTGGATTATCTTTCCTTTCAGCCCTTTTGGTTTAATCAAATATTTAAGTGAGAAATACTAAGTCTGAGAAGTGGCAGGTATTGGTGAAGAAAAGCAACATCCATCACAGGCCACCATTTTTTGGCCTTCATGAAATCCGAAGCTGTTTTTATAACTTTATAGAAAAGGTAAATGGCCAACACTCAATTCTATATTTCTCTCCCTCCTACACCATGCCCCTCCCCTCCAAAAAAATGAAAAAAGAAAAAAAATATGGATATAGGAGATAGCCCTAAGTGTCATTTTTATACAGTGGGAAATACATGTCTTTCATTCTTTCTTTTCCATTATTTGTGGTAAGACCCTAAATTGAACTGAGTTAATGATATATGCTATACACATTTATGTGAATCTTTCTAATTAATTTTCAGCTATGTTTTAATTGCCATGGAGGCACTGGACCAACTTCTAATGGCTTGCCATTCTCAAAGCATAAAGCCATTTGTGGAAAGTTTCCTTCATATGGTTGCCAAGCTTCTGGAATCAGGAGAACCAAAGCTGCAAGTCCTTGGGACTAATTCTGTGAGTAAGCTCAGGTGCTAAATCAAATGAGAGTAAATCTTTGCTTGGGAAAGTATTTGAGAAGTCTTAAAGGATCTGTATTGAAAGTTGCTGTCCTGTAGCAGAGTGTATCCTTTGGGCCTAAATACAGAGCAGATACCAGCTGGAGCCATATAAACTGTTTCCTTCAGTGTCCCAAATTCTTTTGATATCTGGGTTCATTCCCTCTGAAAATAACTTCTGGAGGGACAGGAAAGCTGTGCTGTGAGTTCATATTTTGTGTCTTTAAGCAGCCCTTCTGGAGCCAATATATAGGTAAGACAGTGTTTTGTTTTCTGGCAACTTAAGCTACACAGAAAGATGCTGAAAAGTAGCTTTGAGTATTGCAACCTCACCATTTTATCAGCTTAAATATTTCAGGATGCAGATCCAGGCTTGAAGGGCATAACTAAAGTGTCAAAATGAAGATTTAGAGATTTAGTTTTCTAATTAGAGTGATGGTACAATCAGGGGTATAGCTCTGTCATGCGTCCCTTCTAACCACTTTATTTTCTGGCTGGTAGAATTGTAATCTCATAAATTCCAGGATTATGATGTGGACTGTTTTCACTTAGAGTGATTGCTTTTACATGAGTATAGAGTAATGTTTGCATTTCATGTAAATTATTGCCATTGTTAACAGTGGAGTGTTTCTTCATGGAATCAGTAAAGCTGTTAGGCTTTTGGACTTGCTTCCCAACTGATGGAATTAAATGGAGTTGCAGTTCAAGAAGACAGGAGGGTGTAATAATGTGATGCTACTCCAGACCATAATTTATTGTTATGATGAAGTAAAGAGAATTTTGCTGTAGTGTAGAGTAAAATAGTCTCCTTGTTCCCCCACTAGCAGGGCAGCTTTACTGAGGGTAACGAGGCCTATATCTCATTATATCTCATTATATCTCATTATGCATATAAAATTTTACTTGCTTATTTAGATATCATTGAGCCAGGCTACCCTGCTTCTTTCAATGCCTTGGCAAGTCCTCTTAGGGAAATGGCTTTGAAACTTGCTCCTGGGCTGCCAAATGGCAAGGTGTGCATCACTTTCCAGTTGTTTAAAACCCTTGGTTGCTGCCAACCTCCACTCTGATGTACAAGGCATGTGTCAGTTCAAAATGCATGTTACTGAGCAGGACACCATTTTAGGGTAATCTGTTTGATATTCCTGTTGGTTTTGGTTGCTAAGTCTTTTGTGAGTAAAGGAGATTAAAAGACTTCCTGAATTAGGAGATAATTTGTGTTTGTCTCCTGTAAAACTCAGGGGGGGGAAAAAGTTTCCCTATATAAGAGGTGAAACTCTGTGAGGAGAGAGAATTTTTATGACTCTTCAACAGTATTCCAAAATCTTATTTTAGCCTAACTGCTAATTTCCCTAGGTGCCTTCTAGAGTCAATGAAGACAAAGGATACAAGTCTGTTGGTATTGACTTAAGAGGAAAAAAGGATAACAGCTTGTCAGTTACCAAGGACACTGCCTTACTGTGTTCTTAAATAAATGTTGTTAGATTAACAAAGAAAGTTTACTGCCATATTCAGCCTTTTTTCTCTCCTCCATAAGGAAATAAACAAACAAAAAACAGAAAACAAAAGGAGATGGTATGGTAACTGAATAATGCTTCGTGTGCTTTAGCTGATGTGCCACTTTGGAGGGCAAACTAGTATTGTCCAGAAGAGAAGACTGGATTGTATATGAAGTAAATGTTTTTAGACTGGTGAAAAGTCAGGCAACCTTTGGAAAATTTTACATAATATTTTTAATAAACTCAGTTTAAGCCCCCTACAAGTTTGTAGTCTGCTTACATTTAAAATATGTGGAGTATGATTGTGGCTCTAAGTAGGTTTTGATTATTTTCTACCCAAAGCTTCATTGAGATAGAAAGGCAGTGATGTCTTTGAAGTAAAATTCAAACCTCTTTACTGTGGGGTTTTTTCAGCCTCACAGATTTTGCTTCAGCTGCAGGGACTCTTGCAATTGCTTAGAAGGGTTTCAAAGGAAGCAAATCTCTGTACTGAACATCTCTGAATAGTTTAAAGGCTTGAAAAGATTTGGAAGCTCCTGCTGTCTTCTGAGTGTGTGTTGGTGACTTCCTAATATTTGGTTTTGGATGCAGAACTTATACTACTTGGTACTCTATATTTTAGGAAAAAAATCACTTTTTTTTTTTCCTAAAATATAGTGAAATAAGTGAAAGCTTATATGTGAAATTAGCTTTTACTTAGCTATTTGTCATCTCAAATTCATACTGGAATTAAAATTAAATTTAATTTATAATATAAGTTGATTTATTTTTGAAAAGCAAACCTGAAGATGACTATTTTAATTAAGTAATTGTTTGGGTTTTATTCATGTACTTTTAAGCGTGATCTTCAGGTTACATATAATTAGTTCCTGTGACCTTTTATATGTTGCATTTATAAGTTATGTTGTCTTATTTCCTACAGCACCAGTGGTTGATTGATTGATTGATTGATTGATTGATTTTTAATAACAGAATTGTAACTCTACTTATATACGGCAGAGACGTAAAAATGGTAAAATTTGGTAGTGGATATAATGAATAGGTGTTGGGGTTTTTTTAAATGTAGACCAAATTTCAAATTGATAATGTCTGTGAGGTTCAAAATGGCTTTTTCTAGCGGGGAAGATATTTTTATAGACCATGTGCTAGGATAGCATATGCTGGTGAGGAAACTGAAAAACTGGGGGGGGAAAAAGTGATACCTCTTTGGCTTATGTGTTAGAAGATCTGAAGGCTTGCAATAAGCTTTTCCTTAGAAAATTATGACAATGTTATATTTCTCTCTCTCATTTTCTCACAGAATTTCCGTAACTGAATATCATGTAAAGCATGGCCATTGCTTATGAGCAAATAATTAAATGTATTGCTTAGGTCCATAGTGTTTATTACTAGGATAGAAGTAACAAGCTTTAAAATCTTTGACCTTGTGGTCATATTTTTTTGGAATAAGAGAGCTCATTTATACCTATTAATCTATATCCATTTTATGTCTATTTCTACAATTTTTGAAGAAGGTTCAGAAAATTTCTTTAGATGGCAGCTGGTCAAGAACAATCAGATGCATAATTTAGTTAAACTTTCCTCCTAATCCATATTTACATGACTGAGCAAAACACAAAATATTTTAAGCTAATTTGGAATGCTGATGGGGTGAATTTTTGTATTTTGCCAGTAAGATATTGGGGTTTCATGTGAAAAATAGCAGATAATATGTGGAACCCAGTATCACCACATTTTAATTATGTACCACAAATGTTTCTTTAGTTGATAGGATGCTTGCTTTTATAAAAGCAGGGTCTTTGTAGGAGCAGTGAAATAATGATCTCATCAGTGACAGTGTTGAGCTTCCTGTGCAGGAGAAGGTGGCTGTTATTGCTGGTTGTCATCATTTGTTATTTAAAGGAAGATAAGCAGACTCCCAAATGGAAAAGCAATCAACCTGAGACAAGACTTCCATATTTGTTAGTGTTGGCTTTTAAAAGCAGTGGGTTTGGGCAGGACTGAGTGCATATGAAGGTAAAAATAGTATAAAATGTCAACACTTTGAAATTAAGCTATGTCAGAATTAATATTCCCAGCAGGATACTTACTTGTTTGTTCTGTCTGCAGTGTGCTAATCTGGAAGTATGCAATGGAAACTTAGACTTACTGCAAGATGCTTCTTTCATTCCATGTATCAATACACAATTGTGTGCTGGTGGTGAATTAATACACAATGGAACAATTTCATCTCTAGGATGCCTCCTCTGTCTTTTTAATTGGATTTAAATCTCAGGGAGACAGATTAGCACATAGCACTGTTTCTCATCCTGTGGGTTGTTAAATTATCTTAGAAATTGTGTATCGGCTAGAATTTGAGTAAGTCCTTTAGGGTCACTCAAAGTTAAGTATTGCTTCCCTCACTCATACTTGTGCTCTCTAGTTTTTCACTTCCATGGCCACACTACTGTGGCCCTGTAAGCCAACATTCCATTGCTGATTTTGTTACACAACTGTACTTGTAGTGTTCAGGAGAACTTTTATCCAAGGGGCACAAAGTAAAATAGAATGTGAAATTATTCATCCTTTTCTGATAAAACTGAAAGTGTCATGTGACCCTAGGTATTAATAAATAAACAAAATCACCCATTTTTATTGCTGAGAACCTTGTGATAATTTTCAAACTGCCTTGGTAAAATTAATGTATCTGGTGTTTGAAGCTTTTCTCTTTAGGAAAGTTGAAGTGCTTGTCCTTCTGGCATTTGTTTGTTGAAGTGCATGCATAACATTCACACTTCTCATTAAGGCTGTACTGTGTGGTTTGTAAAAGTCTTATGTTTATAGGAGATCATGACTTCCCATGTGACAGTTTCATAATAATGAAATACACTACCTTGGCCTATAAAAGGTGGTAACTGTCAGTATCAGCACCCTCTTTTCCCTGTTTGAAACAAGAGAAAATTGCAGACTGAAGAAGACAGGTTGGGGAACTCAGATATGAAAAAAATAATGTTTAGGTCGAGCCTAGTGTTCTTACTGGGAGATACTTTAAGTACCATAACTCAAACTCAAATATGATACATGGTGATTATTTTTGAATAAAGATGACCTTCTTTAAAGACATCCAGGGACCATTGAAACGATGATTTTTCTCCTAATGTGCTTGCTACATAACACTGATAAAACAGCATAAATGCATAAAAGAAATTTTGTTCTTGAGAACTTGCATGATTTACTTACAGGGCTTGCACAATCTCTCCTGCTAACATGATCCAAATTTCTCAACTCAGTCTGGAATAAACATTTCCTGAATAAATAATATGTGTCTTCTTTACTTTGTGATAGATTTATATGTTCTTATACTGATTGAATTTTACTGATTTCAAAATAAATGGAAAAAAGGTACTACCAATGTAAGTTCCTTTCTGTACCTTCTCTATTATAAAATATAGAAGATGCTTGTACTGATAAAACTTCCATGTTACCATTGGATGCTTGCAAGCATTTACTATGACTGAATGACATGCTTGCATCTAGAAAAGCTTTGTATATAATTCTTAGGCAAGTGCTTGGACTTTCATAAGGGTTTTATCGTTTTTTATGTCAGATAATTGTTATATCTAAAGTTTGTTTGAAAATATGTGCTTAGGAATAAAATGTTTTTTAACAACAATAACAAGGCAACCACTGCAGTGTATATACTGATACCTACTGTAAAAACTTAAAATATGATGAAATGGAATTTTACACTTTACTGGATGACAGTGCACAACTCAACACTGTTACCACAGACAGCTTTCCTGTGGCCTAAATGCTCAGTCATCTGAATGCTAATCCTGGATTGTGCTTCAGAAATGCTGTATGTTCAGTGGGAGAAATTGTTTTGTTATACAGATGAGGACATAAAAAACCTTTGCCCTTTCTGGATCTCTTACTGTGCATGCCATTTTGAAGTGTGTGACTTCCATGTGTTTGTGTCCCTGCTGCAACCCTGCACCCTGATACAGGAGAAGTACTCAGAGCAAGCGAATCCCTGACACTTGCTTGGCCTAAATTCATCATTTCTTCTTACAAAGCCGTTTCTTGGTACAAAAAATAAATCTTTCTGCTAGCAAAACAGTTATTAGAGTGTATTAAGCTTTCCTGTTGGTAGATCCTGACAATTGAATAATTAGTACTTCAAAAAATAATAATATTAAAGGCTGATACTAAATGCAACGTTAATTAATATTCTCATTCTCACAGCCACTCCCACAGAGCTCTGTGTTCTTCAATCTTTCTGTTTCCAATCTTCTCCATTCTTTTATGCAAGTTTTCTGGGTGAATCATTTGTTGACTTGAGCACTTGAATGTGTGGAAAATACTAAAATGATATTGTGTAGGGGTTTATTAAATCCTTGGTCTTTGTCTTACTGAGATGTAAGGACTAATGAAATTCTTGTCTGCAAAATAAAAAAAACCCAACTATTTCTATTTTACTAGTAACAATTCCATGAAACAAACTAGGGAGCCATAGTACAAATGACGAATTTCCCAGGATCTCTTGGGAAGGAAATGATAATTTTTATAACTCAATCTGTTGGAGAAAACATACGGGTGCTGTTTGTAGATCGTCTTTCAGTCTGTGGCAGTGGGCCATACAGAATTAGATTTTGACTTCTGTCTCTTTTCTACCACCTGAAAAACAGGATGTTCCTGTTTTTACAAGAAGGACTTGTAAAATGGACTTGTACTATACAATTTTGCCCCATTTTCAGTAACAGCTGAGAATGTAGTTTTATGAACTGTATCATTTTCAGCTATTCCTACAGCTTTTAGAGGGTGAACAGGCAGTGCAGCTGAAAGGGTTGTGTTTTAGCTAAAGCAGAAAAAAAGAATAAACTAAAGAGTAGAAAAAATGATAGGTTTTTGGGTTTGTTTTTTTTTTCTGAAATACACAGCTTTCACTTCCACTTTTGAAAACCTCAAACCCTCCACAAATCAGTGTGCTGTAGATTATGCTAAAGTGCTTTGGGTTTGTCTGAATGTCTGTGGGTAACATGCTGATGAAAGCAGGTTTTGCATCATGAAAAATAGAAAGGAAATGCCTCAGGCTATGCTTAGGAATTGATAAAAATAGTGTGAGTAAAAGCAGAGAGGTCTTAATAGGACATCACTCTGCTTCAGGGAAGTACCAGCATGGTGTTCAACCTTTCCTGACAACGATTTGTTTTGCTTTTTATTTTCCTCTGTAGCCTGTTCTTTGAACTGTCAGTGGTGGAGAATCCAAAAGGTCTTTAGGCAGTCTGCTCACTTTAGAAAGGGGTTTTAATGTCTGAGTTAGGCTTTGCTTCAATATAAGTCTGTTATTGCTTTGTCTATTACCACCGGAGAAAGAAAATTATATTTTCACTTTTTATAGCTGTCTTCTGTACCTTTTAACATTAATACCTTTTAGGCAGCTGTAGTCTATGTAATTTAGTGTATTTCATTTTTCTTTTCCAGATGTTTATCTAAAGCTTTGTCTGTCTCATGAATAACTTGAGAACTATTTCAGTTATTCACCATTTTAGGCTATGATGTTTCAGCTGGATGCACCACTTAATTTAAGGGCTTATTTGGCCCAATTAGATGGCAGAAGTTTCTTCATAGGTGTCAAGAGTAATGCAGATGTATCACAGTATATTCTTCTGTTTTCCATGCCATTGTATTGGCATTGACTAAGTTCCTTTTCTTCATTCAACTGTTTCTGTCTTAAAATACTGTTTTGCAATAGTATTTTAGTATTTTTCCATGCCCAAATTTCCTCCTTGGTTTTTCAGGTCCTATTTCCAAATGCTCAAAAAACAGGCCTACAGCTCTGGCCAGCTTAGTGTTCTTTGCAATTTCAATGAGCCCAATCTGGTCATCCAAGTCTCTAGTGAAGCTCAAATCATATTTTTGTACTGTGATGGTTTACAAGTGTTTCCTTATTTTTTTTCCAAACTCTTGCACATCTTTCTTATGGAGAGTGTTCTTTTGACAGTGTTTTTCTGGCTTCCCTTTGAGAATTTTGTGTATTTTTTTGTCAACAGCATCACTGAAGTTTTGACAGATGCTGCTTCATCTGGATTCACAAAAGTTATTTACTTGTCATAGGAATAAGATGGATTGATGTGATTTCTTCTTGATAAATTCATGTTGACTGTTACTTACCCCTGTGAGACTTTGTAGTTGTTGGCAAATTGGCTGGTTTTTTCCAGTGTTTTTCTGTTGACTGGATTATAATTCCCTGACTCCTCCTTTGTTCCTTCTGTCAAGATAGAATTGACAGAATGCCTCCAAGTTTATTACCCTTGAATTTTGGTACATCAGAATGTTGCTAGGTAACCTTGAAATGATAGGGTTGTATTTGACTGATTGGGCTGCTCTCTACAAGTGCCTGAGATAGGGTGTGGCAGGATGGGTGTCAGACTCTCCTCCCAAGCTGAAAGAGATAGGACAAGAGGAAACGGCCTCAAGTTGTGTCAAGGGAGGTTCAGACTGGATATTAGGGAAAATTTCTTCTCTGGAGGAGTTAACAGCATTGGTGCAGCCTGCTGGGGGAAGTGGCTGAGTCAGCATCCCTGGAGTTACGTAAAACAGGGTTTAGTGGTGGACTTGGCAGTGTTAGGGAAATGGTTGGACCTGATGATCCTAAGGGTCTTTCCAATCTAAATGATTCTGCCATTTGATGACACTCACTGTTCCAGTGTTAAATGTTTCCATATTGCAAAATATGTTATATTCCATGCAGTTTCATCCTTCCATCGCTATCTAGATTAAGTTCTTGTGGAAAGACTTTAAAAAGAAAACCCTCCTATTCAGATTTTTCTTCTCTGAAGCTCTAAAATGTTGTCAAAATTGGGTTCTAGTCTTAATGCAGTTACTTTATTTTACTTGTTGAATTAACCTTATTACTTATATTATGTTTTATGAAATTGGTATTAAAAGCTTTTTTAACTGTATTTCATTTTCCAGTTTGTCAAATTTGCCAACATTGAAGAGGACACACCTTCATATCACAGACGCTATGACTTCTTTGTGTCCCGGTTCAGTGCCATGTGTCATTCCTGTGACCCTGATCCAGAAATACAAAATGGGTAAGTTCCATTCTGCAGGAATTACTAAAAACTGTTGACACATTAATATGGTCTGTAATACAGCTTTTATTAAGGTGTTTAGTGGAGTAGTTCATTCCATATGAAGAAGATGACAGTCTAACTTCTTGAGTAGCACTAAATATTGCAAATCTGAGGTAGCTAGAACACCTAGGATATTTAGGTGTAGTTTTACCTTAATAGTGCATGTTAGATTGTGTGGATTCTCTCCACAAAGGCACCACTTATTACTGTAAATGCATGAGATCATAACTCACTTGAGATATTAACGAGGCTATGTATATGAAAAGAAAAAGCATATATTAAATCTGCTCTTTGAGAATTACTCATTAAAACTGTGTTTTCTTAGATGTCTGAAGTATGCTCATGTGTGCAAAACTCAAGAGCCTCCATGAATGGAAATTCTATTTTTTCCCATTCTTACATAAGTGCTGCAGTTTGTTTTCCTGCGGCTCCCCCTTGGAGGATGTGTTCTTCCCAGGAGCAGCTTTTCTAGTAGTTTGTACATCCCTCTTCTCTCCTGCTTTGTGTGTAATACTATTGAAACTTTCTCAAAAGACCTAGGGTGAAATTGGATTCATATTGAATGCACAAGACTTTGTTCAGGAATAGCTAAAATACAAGCAGCTACAGATTTAGGTGTTTACAAATTGAAATCAAAACAAAAATAATTATAGAACTTGGTTACCTCTGTAGTTCATCTTAGAAATGTTTTAGTTCAGTGAATTTGACTGAGCAAGGTCTAATTAAATGTTGTCCATATCTGAATTAAGATTTTAAAAATGAGGGATTGATTTTAATAGAAATAATTGAAAATTTTAGTGAGACTTGTGCTTATTTCAGTTGATAGCTGTACCAGCTTCTACTTCTTTTTGGAAAGTAAATTCTCTTCCTACCATTTCTTGTAATGGATAATTTGCTATTATCACTTCAAAAAATAATATTTTGCTATTCATGCACAGATTCTCCTGCAATTTTTTATTTAATAAAATAATGACAATAGCTGGCAGCTAGACTTTCTTTTTTTGAACTTATGTTCTTTTTTTCTTTATATTTTTTCATTGTTGTTAATTTGTTCTCAGTTGATTTCATTCAAATGGTTTTAGAATGAAAGTGGTGGTTCCTTTTGTCCGTTAGGCTTAAATTGACAGGACTATCCTTTGCTTTCTATCTTCTGAATTTCTTTCAGAAATCTTTAAAGATTTATTCTGACTAATCCATAGTCTTGATTACTCCTTCTAATGACACAGTCACATGGCTGTGCTAGGTATTACTTCAGCTGTGTTCTGGTAGCTTCCCATTTTTCTTCAGCAGGAATAGGCTGAGATTGTGTAAAGTTTCAACTGATGGGTGGTAAATTGGGTAGATTGATGGGTTTTATCCACGGGGCTTTGATCAGAGGTGATGTACAAAGTTTAAATGTTCATTGAGTAGTGCCAGCTTTATCCTTACAGGCCATCTTCTATTCAGTTGTTTGTTTTGTCAGCTTTTTTTTTGCTCTTTTCCTTCCTCAGGATCCGAATTGCTGGAATCAGGGGTATTCAGGGAGTGGTTCGAAAAGCAGTGAATGATGAACTTCGAGCAACTATATGGGAACCTCAGCACATGGACAAGATAGTGCCATCATTGCTTTTCAACATGCACAAAATAGAAGATGTTGACAGGTAATTGTATTCCTTGTCACTGGTGTGGTTTTTTAAGTAATCTCTAGAGTAAGTTTTTATGATGCATATTCTTTTCTTTTTAGTGGAAGCAACAACTCACCTTTACTGGCTGAGGCTCCTTGAAATTGATAAGATAGGTCTGCATAATGGTTCTTAATGTTTCTTGTCTTAATATCTTTTCAACCACTTTTTATCACTTGATTGAGATTCTGTTGGCCCAAAAGTTGTTCCAGAAATTATGTGTCCATATTTTGACTTGATAAAAATTGTAAACTTTGTGTTTTATTGGATCAGATGCGAAGATGAGTAAGCAAAGGCTTTTAGGTGACTCAAATGATTTTGCTACTTAGATTTGTTAAAAATTGAGGGTTTAATTCCTTTAGCCATCAGTAAGAACTGCTTGTCCTGGCTGAAACAGTACTTAGAGTAAGGAATTAGAGTTTTATTTGTATATAGGCCCCTTCTCTTCTTTACTTTCAGTGACTCCCAGGCATATTAATTGTCACTTTTGCAAAAAGATATTCAAAAGATCTCTGTGACAATTAAGGTTGAGGAGATGCCAGTCACCTTATAGTTGAAAAGTCACTCTTTTTTTGGTCCATGATTAAACACTATGTAGGTGTAAAAACTGTTTATTGGTAGCACTGGGAAATTTCCATGAAACCAACCTCAGCAGTGCAATCAATTAAATATTCATTCCATGTCCAATTCTGGCTCCTTCAAAACTTGCCTGTTAAGAGGCTCAGCAGCCTTTCTATAACAACAAGCTTTTCATGCTTTCACTCAGCTTTCTAGATCTGTCAGTTTCTCTTTTTTGGTTTGAGTTGTTGCATTTATTTTTCAATTCCTCAGCTTTATTTTTGTTCTGTTATTTCTGACTGCCAGTACCTGTGTCATCTCTCAAACAAATTTTCAGATTAAATAACTAAAATCAATAGTTGTCTCTGTCTATGCCTTTTCTATTTACTGCATATAACTGAGGGCCCACACAATATGTACAGAAATATCCACTTGAATTTTTCCCCTGAAGAGTGATCTGAGTAAGAGAGGATGGTTTCTGAAGCTGCTGTTTGAGCAAGGAGAGCCTGGTTTGCCTTTGCTTACTCTTAGAGGGCTTCTAGCTGCAGGTGGGCCCTTTCCTTTGATACTCTTTACAGTGCTCTCAGGTGTCCACTTTCCTTTTTATAGCAGAAGTAAATTAACTACTGATAGAAAAACTGACTGAAGTAGCATTAACTACTTAAAGTGAATCAGTTTATATGTACTGCAGGGGTGATTTTTATCGTCTATGGAGCAAGGCAATAGTAGTGGTAGTGTAGAAAAACAAGTCTGTCAAAAACCAAGTTAAATTTCTGAACTGTTGTGCTTGAAACTTGTCCTATAATGCACATTGAACATGAAAAAAAAGACTAATGATTTTCCTAGTGGTGAGCAGGGGCCTTTAATGATGTGCATATGACAGAAAAGCTGAAAACAGTGTTTGTAAATTGTTACCTGCTGGTCTTAAATAATTTTACAGACAATTTCTCATTTGATTTGATGTGTGACTTCGTATTTGTGGAGCACAGGGACATCTTGAAGAGTAGCAGATGGAGTCAAAGCATTATTGAGAAAGAGCAGAAATTCCAAAAAATACCCCCAACTTAAGTCCATAGAAGAAAAACCATTTTTGGTTAAAGCTGAAGTACATGTAGGTACTTACCTTGAAAGTCAGTGTAATTTTAGCTTGTGGCACTTCACAGCTTAATTCAAGATTCTTTTGAGTACATACCAGGTGAGACACTTCTTGGAATAAAGAATTTACTATTTAAATTACATTTAAAAAATATAATTGTATTTGTGGATGTCGTTATTTGTTCATATATCTGAGTGCACATTCTAGTTACATGCCTATCACACATTATGTTATGTGTGTATCTATTTATGTGCATCTCCAAAATAGGGAAGGGATGTATGAAGTTGGTCATTCCCTTACTTTGTGACCTATTCTTCATAACTGTGGAGCTAAACCTGCCACCCTTTTTTTCAGGCAGAGGGACACTAGCACTTAATATAAACTTGGCTTCAATTTCTTCTGATATATTTCTAATGTTCATACAAATTCTGTTTTAGAGGAAGGTTAGAATTTATTTCTTTCTCAGGGTGAGTGAGTCATAGTCAAACATTCCTGTACCTACTGTGCTCAGAAGTGGTGGATTGAGTCTTACTTCACATGTCCTGTTGTATCTTTGGCCAGTCCTGGTTTGTGGCATTTAAGAAGTCTCATGCTTTAGTTGCTGAGTGGCTGTGAGCTAGTTTAAGTCCATGATGAGGCGTTGGCTATGGAAACTGCTATACTTCAACACATCCTCCTTCCAGTTCCTTGTTGCCACTTCTGATAGATATTGGCCCACAAAAAAGCTAGTAGAGCAGCTAAAGGGAGTTGTCCTTGCCCATTTCATTGTGAAGCACGTTTTCAGCCCTCTTGCAGTAGTACAAAAGGTCTAGATGCAGAGGGATTCTACTGGGTTTTTCTGAACTGTTGTAGTGGGATATCTCAGAGGTTTTCTGATATTTCTATAAAAACCAAGTTAGTGAAACAAAATGACTATGAGTTACTCATTTGAATCTAGAAACTTAGAAAAAGCCTCTAGAAAAGAGGCTGTACAAAGCTTTCCTATAAAACTGAAGAGAGTATTCAATATTCATTGTCCATTATCTGACAAGTGTCAAGGAACACTTACTGAGAAATACTTTGAGGTAGGTGCTGTTAAAGTTCAAGTAAAATGTTATTCCTACAGACAACACAAGATAATTTTAGATGTTGTGATGCAGTCATAGAGTAACATTTTATACTAAGAAGATTAGTCTAAAAAAAGACTCCTAAACAGTGCTGAGAAGTCACCTTCTGTAAGTTTGCATATATAAGCACTTAAAACATAACTTATTTTACTTCATTTTAACTGGAATTTTTTCAGACAGACTTAGCTCTGGGTGCTGTGCAGTCTGCTTTCTTCTTTCCACCTCACACACCCACTTTTGCAATGCTGTTGTATTTTAGGAAATTTGTGTCAAAACAGCAATGGAAATTACAGTCCTACACTATCTCTTGTACCTTCCCTGTGCTGAGAAGGGTGCCCATCTTCCTAGAGCACAGTTCAGGCAGTACAGGGGAAGGAAAAAAAGGGAGGTTGGATGGCACAGCAGTTGGATAAAGCTGGAGTTTTGTGGTACTCATGGTGGATTATATACAAATTGTCATACCTTTTAAAATTCTAATAATGCTTCACTTGTCAAACTATTTTTCCTTATCTAACAAGGTTCCTTAGGCTCTTCTGTTATTAAAATCTGACAAGCTAGCACTGTTATGGTAACTCCTGAAACACTGATGTCTCCAGAGGCAACAGGATTTTCATATGGTCAATTTTAGATTGCAGTAGTATTGAAACACTAGATAAAATCTTTTGCCATCAAAAGATACATTACAACTGTGATGTTATTATGCTCATTTGACTTGTGTTATTTCAATTTGCAACTTTCTATGATGCTCTGAAGTTTTTATGATGCTTAACTAAACAGAATGCTCTCGGTGCTTTCAAATGTATTTAACACACAAGTTTGCACTGCAGAACTGAAATTATGTTTAAGGGTTTTGGGTACTGGTTTCTGCAGTGTAAAATTAAAGATGCATCATGTTAATTAATGTAAGTGAATGAATCCTCACTTAAGTTCCTATAATGTGTTTTGTGAGAGGAAAAAAAAGGTTGCTACTGATAAGTCCAGTGACTTTTGGTATGTAATGGAGGTACCCTGGGGGAGCTGTTTGCTTTTTTTCGGAAACCCGTGTTCACTACGGTGCCCACAGCCAGGGGCTCAGCAGTGCCCTGTCCATAGTCACGGTGGAAGACACTCAGGTAGAAGGTGACCAGTTTCTACACTGTCTATTTAGAGGTAACTGTGTGGGTGATAATGTTCTGATTAGTTCACTCAGACATTTTTTTTCAACTCACAAGCCATCTGTTTGTGCAGAAGTATTGGAGTTTCATTTAATGCTCACCCACACAGTATGGGCTCAGTAGTGTGTCACTATAGGACATGCAGTGAACACGCACACTGCTAGGTCAGGAAAGGAAGAAGAAAGTTTATTTGTTACTTCATTTATATAGATTTTGGACAGTGACCATGGATTGGAGGATGAGGTTGCCACCTCTCCAACCACATTGGTCAAACTAGAAGTTCATTAAGTTTCTCCTCCCCAAGAGAGGAATGTCAACAACAAGAGAACATTAGATAAACATTTTTTTGTTTTCATGAAAATGCGTGAGAAGTCTAAGAATCTGACTCCCAAGTATGTAAACATTTCAGAAGGCTAGTAAGAATTGTAAAAGAACAGGGCAACAGTAGTGGGGAGGTGAATGAGATCATTAATCTGAGCAATATTACTGAGATTCTGTCTAAATTCTTTTAGTGGTTTCAGAGCCTTCATTCATTATTAGCAACACATAGTGTTTTGTCAAAATGTGGTAGGTAGCAAGTTAACTATTCACTCTTTTGTGTTTGCCATATAAATATTTACTAATACAGTGGTCAGTACTGAGTGAACAGATGATGATCTATGGTCCTGCTATAAGAGAATAAAATATTCAGAATTCTGTTTTGATGCATGTTTGAAATACAGTTCTTGCCTAGTTCAAGAGTATCACTCATGAATGTTTTATTCCAAGGATGAATAAAGTAAAGAGAAAGTGAATATTAGTCAATGATATAATCAATGCATTTTGTCTTATTTCAGCAGAGTAGGCCCCCCATCCTCTCCTGCAGCAGGAGTGAAAGAAGAAAATCCTTCTGTACTGGCTGAGAATTGTTTCAGGGAGCTGCTGGGACGAGCAACCTATGGAAATATGAATAATGCTGTCAGACCAGTTTTTGCGTAAGTTGAAAATTCATGGAAGATCTTAAGAGGTTTTCTTTATTTCATCCTCAATTCTGTTGCATTAAATTTCTTCCTACTTTTCAGCTCAAAGGTTTCCATTCACGTTTCTTAAAAAAGGACCCCTCTTTTAATCTCTTCTCTTTGCTGCCTGTCTGTAAACTTGAAGGTGGTTACGGAGGAATGCATGTCCTGCTTTACTGATTTTTAGAAGTGAAATACAATAATTTACATTGTAAATAGCTGAGTTGTTACTTCAGCTGGCCTTTTTTTTTCCAGTGTGAAACTTCATCCAAACTATTAATGTCCCATAGATGAGTGTTTGAATCAGTGGAGAGGCAAACCACATAAAATACAAGTAACAAAAAGAAATACTGTGCCCCATAAAGTTACAATTTATATTTTCCTGCCATTTTCTTCCAGGACCTGTTTCAATATTCTTTGAGGAATATCTTTAACAGCTTGTTTAGGAGTGAGTGCCAGATATGCACATTATGCACAAAAACACACAGTACAAATTATACCTCATCAGGTACAATATATTAACATTCAGTGATACCACTTGCAAACCCTGGCTTTTCCTGGTCATGAGGAGACCTGCTTACTTCTTCTTGTAGATTTTTCAATATCCCAGGTACAGGACTTCTCTCAGATGACCTAGTTTTTCCCACCTAGCTTAAGTATTTTATTTATATATTGAAAGACCTTCAAGCTACCAAAAGCCATTTTCTAGTTACTGGTGTTAAGAACAGAAATTGCAAAGATAGAGTTGGTGTTGAAGGCAGAAAACTTTGTAACCCCTTATTTATCCTGAACAAGCATTAACTACAAAGAACTACCATTCTCTTACTTTCTGTATGTGTCTGTTATACCAACCTGATAGGAGTTTGTGTTGTAAAGTTGAATGTTTTATTAAAATACTCATTCTTTTCTAGATTTAAAATTTGCATTCCTCCAAAATACCTGTGATCACAGTGAACACCTAGGTACTAAACAGTTTAAATGGGCTACTTGATACTGTAGCTGTTTTCTTACCACTTCTCAATTGTTTTTGTGGGTTTATCTCAAAACTTTATCATCATTTGCAGTGATTTCAGTCTTTTAAATAATTTTAGTATCTGGGAAGTTTGCTACAAGTAATTCCTGATACCACAGGTAGTGCTTGGTTTGGGGTTTGAGAAGGCATCATAGATGCTTTTCCTGTGGCTAATCTAAAGCCTACATCTCCAAAGTATTATTTCCAGCCTATTTTTATTTCTTACATGCTATGACTGTAAGGAGCCAGTTGACTCTGTGTGCACCTCAGCTTGCCACATGCTGCATTTATCCATGGAAATGAGTAGATAATGACCAGTTACTCAGAATATGTTATCTCCTCTATGAATAGAGAGTCTTTGTTGTCACCATTTTTGTGTTCCACTTTGAGGACAAATTGCCAAATGTTTCTTTTCAGAAATGACTGCTCTAAAGGTTTAGTATTTTTGAAGAACAAGAGATGCAGAAAATGCTGTTTCAAGCTGTTTTTCCTAAACAAAATGGGAGTGCTCTATCTTATCAGCTTCATTTTGTGAATGACAGAACAGTTAGAATGAAAGTTTGAGATAATCTATTGCACTTTTTGGGACTGAAAAACCTGACGTAGCTTCTGATTGGAAAACAGTTTATTCAAACAATGTTCAGCTATTTCACAGTTTTTAAGGAAACTGGAAATATAGATAAGACCTCTTATTACAATGCTAACATGATGGTGCAGGTTCAGTTCCCCCACCTGAAGGCTTGCTTTGTGTGGTGCTGCAATATCAGGCAACATGCTGGCACTTCTTTGCAAAACTGAGAGAGCAGTGCTGCTAGCATCATGAGGCAGGGTTTATTCAGTGATTGAGGGGTTTAAATATAATGAAGATAGTAGAAATCTGAAGTCAGTCTCCTGGTATAGCTTTGGATTGACATTAATTTTCCTTGCCTTAGGCAGAAAATCTCCATGGTTATAAGTTGTCTACATATAGTAGCTAGAAACTCTCAAGTAATAATTTGTAATAAAATCTTACCAATCAATCTCACTAATTGCTTAATGGAAGTCAAAAAATGTTGCATTAACATTACATGATTTTTTTTTTTTATGTTGTGTCAACAGTCAGAAGCTATGGAGACGTACTTAGCATGGATTTGCAATGGTGAATAGATTAGACAAATTCAGAGAGATCCAGGAATCTGGTGAAACTTTCCAAGTGTAACAAGTGCATTTCCATTCTTGTCAGTTACCACATCACTTGTGCAGGCATTTGGAATATTAACAGACTGGTGCTCAATATTCCTTCAGCAAACATGATGCATGAGCAGAATATTTTGTGTATTCCCAGTTATGCTTTCTGATCCTTGCTATCAGTTTATCATCTATTACTTAAAGGATTACTTACATGTGTGGCACTGAGAAAGCATTCAGGGATCATTAGTTGCTTCCTCTCCAGAAACTTGCATTATTGGTTTTGCTGTGCCTTTGAAATTGAGAGGCCTAATTGTGCACATTTGTTACATATATGCGGCAGATCTCAATGAGTTTGGCATTTGTTAATCCAGAAATAGAATGTTTTGCAATCTTTATTAGATATTCTTTATTGGAAGAAATGTAATTTGAAAAAAAAAAAAGTTAGGATGTGTCTTGATTTTAACTGCAGTGAATGCACCATACTAAAAATACCCTTAACTGTATTTTCCCAAAAGAAAACTACATTGAACACACTTGTTATGATCAGTAAAATACATCACCTACAGGAATCTAATCCTGCTGTCCTTAGGAGGAAAATTCCAGTATACAAAGTATGCTGCCCATTGAGCTGTTACACAAAGCTTTAACCAAGTCTGTCATCTTCCCCCAGCTGTCTTCCCAGCAGTTGATCTACCTGAAGCAGCTCATACTTGGCCTTTCTGGAAAAATAAAACTGTATCTCTTGTGAAGAGAGGAATTTTTGTTTGTTTGTTTGTTTTTGGTTTGGTTTGAGGGGTTTTTGTTAACATGATATGGGATGCTGCTGACCATAATCTGCCTGAATGGATTCTTGGGGCAGATGAATAGGAACTGTCAGGGATGACAGAGAACACATGCTGCTCTGAAAGAGTAAAGGATCAGTTCCAATCAGGAGAAGATAGTGGAGACTGTAATTTTCCATTTGATGAGACTAATAAAATACATTGGCTAAAACAAACTATCATGTTGAAGATATGATGGACTGTGCTGGAATGATATTAAGAGAGGAGGAAGACATGAATAAATACATTATGAGCCACTAAGCCTTGAAGGATTTAAAGATGTAATTTTGTTTGGTTTCCTGTCCCAAGGCAGGATTAAATACAGCTGTGCACAAGAAAGGCAGCTATCCCCAACAGGTACTCAAGTTGGATATTTAGTAATGCAAACCTGCTGTTACATTGGCAGGCAAATACCTTTGAAATTTCTGACATTCTTTCCTCTAGGGATTTCTGTTAAAGGTATGTGATGTGTCAAAATGGCAGAACTTTTTTTTAATCTCTGCAATGGAGTGCAAGATAATGTAAAGAGATGCTTTGTGTCATCCGGTTTAATCAACCTTGAAGGAGACCTGTGGGTGACTGGGCTGGGAGCAGCTGCCCAGTGAGGGAATTGAGATCTCCAGATTCTAGGCAGGGTGAGTTACAGCATCCAGCCAGTCCTCCTGTATCCACACTGCTCACTTATTTCACTTTTTCTTTTCGAGTTTGTTGGTTTAAGCAACTTTGAGAAAAGGCAGAGCAGTAACGGTTCTGTAGCTGAGATACCTGTTTAGGAACACACCTTAAATTCAGTTTCTGTTACAAAGTTTTTGTTGATTTGGCATGTTTGCTGTTCATTGGTGAATTTGTGAATTTGTTTTGATTTTTTTTTAAACCTAAATCATACTGATTAAAATGCATCTAAAATTACCTTTTCAATCTTCTAGACTGAAAATCACAGTTATTTTTTTCATGCTTTTTCAGGGACTCAGATATCTTTTTTGCAAAAATCTATATGCCCTATTCATAGCTTACAACATTTCTACTTAAGCAGAATTCTTTGTATTTTCTTGAAACTCTGATTTATTTTTTTTTTTCATTTGTGGTTCCTATTTCATTTAAATGGATACATTTATAATTTAGATTTTGACTTGATATTTCTTTCAGTAAGTGTTGAAATGCTTTAGAGAATAAAGGCATATACACACAAAGAGCAGCTTTTTTTTTTGTTTTCCATATATTTTATTTATAAAACCAGCATGAAAGCAAAAATATTTCTTATTATTTCTATTCTGGATGGAGCATTCAGCCCTAATTATTTTGCAATTTGTAATTCAAATCAACTTATTTATCTTCTGTAGAGCAGAAATTTTCAAGGCGTTACAAGCTTCAGCAGATCCCTTTCATGTAAATAAGTGTCTAATGTCACAGTACTCAGTGTGGAAACAGTATATTCTTAACTATATATGTTTGCTATAACTAGGTTCCTTAAATTTCTGGAACAGGAATTTCTGTTCAGCCAAATGTTTTGTGATCACATCCTAAGCCCAGAAAATAAGTGCTTTGGTGAAGTTTTGATTTTCTCACCTATTTCTAAGTCATTGTGTAGGAGTTTTATGTAAGTAAATAATTCCTTCAAGGTGTATTTTGAGAAAATTCTTAAGATACCATTTATTATATCTGCAGAATGTAATTATTTCATTATGTCTTAATTTTTGCTTACAGGCATTTAGACCATCATAGACTATGGGATCCTAATGAATTTGCTGTTTCCTGCTTTAAAATCATCATGTATTCTATACAGGTAGGATTTTCTCCTGGATTTTTTTTCCTTGCATACATGTTTCAAGCACATGAGAGAGGTTTCAATGCTTATTGCTCCATGCTAATGGCAGACAGTAGATGAAGTCAAAGAATGCATAAGATCCAAGGGAAGGTACTGGGGTTGTTCTCCAGAGCAAGGAGAAGGTAACCATGCTGGTGTGACTCTGTGTTTGACAAATAAATCACTCAGGTTGATTATTTCTCTGTGCCAATACAGCTGTGCTGCTTTTCCAACCCAAGAGACCAACTTCACATGCAACTGTTGTGCTGAGGATTTTTTAGATTTTTACAGTGAACAGCCTGTATTGTGGATTTAACCTGAAGAGGGAAGGTAGAGATTGGATGTTAGGAAGAAATTCTTTACCAGAAGAGTAGTGAGGCACTGCAACAGGTTGTACAGGGAAGCTGAGGCTGCCCCAACCCTGAAAGTGTTCAAGGCCAGGTTGGACGGGGCTCCAAGCAACCTGGTCTAGTGGAAGGTGTCCCTGCCCATGGCAGGGGGCATGGAATGACATGGTCTTTAAGACGTCTCACAACTTAAGCCATCCTATGATTCTATGATTGTTTGTTGTAAATGTCAAGGTATTATTCTTTGATTGCATCAAACACAGATGGCCAGAAGATAAAAGTGTAAAATTCCAGGTTTGTGGGAGAAAGCTGAGTTTTCTCATCATTTACATCAGTGGTCCTGCATTCTTTGAACTGCAGTTAGCTTATTGAAGGACCACTTCATGCTTCCTCTGTGCTTGTAGATGTTCCTGGCTATTTTAAGACTCTAAGCTTTTGTACACTGGAGTGGCTGAATGAACCTTTTTAGCTTCATCTCTCATTGCAGTTGTTTTAATCCATATTTAGTCATGCATTGATTGTAATTTTGATAAATTTCTGAGTGAAAATGTTGCAAAGTGGGAACATGGCCATGATCACAGCTGAGTAGTGTATGAGCTTATTCATGTTAAAGTCACAGATAAAGATTTTTTTTTTAACAGGCACAATATTCCCATCATGTAATACAAGAAATCCTGGGACACCTTGATGTTCGCAAAAGGGATTCACCACGAGTTCGTGCTGGCATTATTCAGGTTCTTCTGGAAGCAGTTGCAATAGCAGCTAAAGGATCAATAGGTAAATTGTATTAAATTAAAGGTATTAGGGCAAAGGATAAATTTGCAAGGTGATTCTTATTTTCACTTTGGTTTTCAGACTGATTGAAAACATTTTGAGAAGGTTTTGTGTATTATTTTCTTTTTCCTTTGTGCTGATAAAATGCTTGAAACCTTACTTGGTTTACAATCCTCCAAGCATATGTACTTGGGTTTTGACTCTTATATAATCCTTTGCATTGAAAAAATGAGTGAAAAAAATTGTGAAAGGCAGGTATTCCTGTTCGGAAAGAAATCAAGTCTGAGAGAACTGTGTGCCACTACTAAATGTCAAGAGCACTGTCGCTGTGTCAAGAGTACTGCCACAGCTGTGACCTGAGTATTGCAGGAGCAGAATGATCTTTGAGAAATTTTACCTTATTGACTGTGAAGCAGCTGAAATAAGGTGAAATATGTCATTTGAAATTTGAATAGTTCTTTGAAATAAGAGTATTTATAAAAAGATGTCCACTCTAGTGCTCTGTTCCTGATGTTCTTTGGTGTCCTGCTGAAATTTTTTTGTTTAGGTTCATTAGCTTGACCCTGAACCTGTCCTTCCTCTTTGTATGAGACACACTTGAATGCACAGACTTGTGAAATATTTTACCATATGATGAAAAAAGCTCATTATTTGATCTAATGTATAGAACTGGATTTTAGTAGCAGGTTTTGAAGTAACTTAAGTTCAGGGGGAAGTACCTGCATTTTTATCCATTAATGAGGCTTAATTTCAGCAACCCCTCCTATTTTTGTATCTGAAACTTGCATGGTGAGTTGACTCTGGGCCCATTTGCACTCGCCTTTCCCACAGGACAGGGACAATGTAGAAAGAAGATGAGAAGTTTCATGGATCGAGATAAAGACAGTTTGATGGGTTAAGCAAAGGTTGCATGCACAAGGAAAATCAGATTACCTCCAACCTGGCCAGACCCAGTAGTGGATCATAATGGATTATGCATACACACCTGGTTGTATTTCCTGATTCCAAATTAATTTCTAAAATATTAAGGTGTAGGCACACCTCAAAAGTTTATCTCTAGTCATGATGCCTCAAACACTATATTTCACTTGGTTCTCTTCATCATCCTACTCTCATTACTTGTGAAAACGGATTGAAAAGCCCAGTTTTAATTTTCTTCAGACATCTCCCCCTTGACAGGTGCAATCACTGTTCCTTGTTGTTTCCAGGCCCAACAGTTCTGGAGGTTTTTAATACCTTGTTGAAGCACCTGCGCCTCAGCGTTGACTTTGAGCTGAGTGACAGGCGCAGTTCAACAGGAAGTGCCACTTTAAGCACAAGCTCCAAGGAGAGTGATGAGAGGATTGTCCAGAATGCAATTATTCAAACAATTGGTGAGTAATTCAATTGACACAGACTCACTTAAAATTCCTCCCATTTTCCTTCTTCCCCAATGAGATGATATTGGACCAGTTTGAGTCATGAAGGAATACTAGCAAGTATGGTTTCTCTGATTGTGTTTGCCTCTCATTCTCAGTCTTGCTTTATGTGTTTGATTTTTGAAGGGTTTTTCTTTCAAATGTTAACTGAGCACATAGCCAGGAAGCTTATGAAAATTAAAAATGCTGCTGGACTTAATTTTAATTACATTATTATGTGGCCCTTGAAATGTAGAAATCTCTACCTTTAGTACAGAACTTCTAATAGTCCTTTTATGAAAATCACTGCAAACAGTCATATACAGTAATATGTATTTTAGTAGGTACTACTTTAAAATTGATAGAAATGAATGTTAGACATAGTAGCAACAATGACACCTAATGGCCAGTTGTGCTACCCTTACTTAACTGAAGTACTTCAATGCACAGCACTGGAAATTATTTTCTTAACAGTGTCTCTCCCTTTCTCTGATTTTCCCTTCATGGTAGTGATGTTATATATTGAGGTGCATTTATGATATGTATTCCTTTTCCTAAAGAACAAGGGGGATGTAGCTTAAATGGTCTTCACTGATCTGTCCCTTTGCTTGCCTTGAAGCTTTCTAGAGCAGTAACAAGTATGTAGTAGTTTTTTTTCTTACCACTTCAGTAAAACTCCTAAGTTAAAATATTAAACCTCTACCAAAAAAAAAAAAAAAAATCCCCAGAAACCCCACAAACCGACCTTTTAATGTGAAGCTTATTTCTACTGAAGTTAATGTTATACTATTGCTCAGTAATGAAATAGAATATCTGAAGTTGGAAGGGACAAATAAGGATCATTGAGTCCAACTCTCTGCTCCTCCCAGGACTGCTTTAACTAAACCATGTGCCTGGGAGCATTGTCCAGATACTGCTTGAGCTCTGCCAGGTGCTGTGACCACTTCCCTGGGAACCTGATCTAGTGGCCAACCTTCCTTTCAGTGAAGAACGTTTTCCTAATGTCCCATCTGAACTTCTCCTGATGCAATTCCATCCCATTTCCTCACGTCCTGTCACTGGTCACCAGAGAGAGATCAGCACCTCCTGTTTTCACTGCTGCCCTTGAAGGTGTTTGATGTTCTTCAATTGGGGCACCCAAAGCATGGACCCAAGGAGGGGCTGCAGCAGGCAGTGCAGATGGGACAGTCACATCCTCAACCAGCTGGTGATGCTGTGCTTGGTGCACCACAGGGCACAGTTGGCTCTTTTGGCTGCCAGGGCACACTTGATTCACACTGGGCTTGCCATTAACCCAACCTCCCTGATCTCTTTCCATGGGATGTTGGGAATAACAGTGTTATCTCAGTTCCCTGGGTGCACTGCCACAGCTGTGCCCCTGCTGTGGCTGTGCTGCTGTGGGAGCAGGGCCCAGCCTGCAGCTGTTCCCATTGGAGCTGTGTCTGGGCAGCTGCTTCAGTTGTGGTGGGTGCAGAGCTGGGTCTTCTGCGAGTGGAAACCATTTCCCCCCGATCAAGCTGGTGGAGCTGCAGTGCCCTTCCTGCCACTCCCTAAGAGATACTTTTAAGGCAGGGCAGGTGTGTTATGCCTGACATTTCTCCTGCCCAGGTTCCCTCAGCCCTTGTGGCTCTTTCTGCTGCCCTGAGGTTCCCCTGGTCCAGGAACCCGCCCTGTACCCCGTGCTGGAGTGCACCTTTTCCCATGGAGCTGGCACAGAAGCTGCTCACCTCATCGCTCCCCAAGAGCAGAAACAGTCGTAAAATACTTGTATGTTTCTTGGATTTCTGTCCCCTCATGTGTAATATTTATTGGAGACTTAAAAGACAAAAGTAACAACGCCATGTGGCATGAGAAACACTTCCAATTCCTCACTAGGTAGAAGTTAATAAACTCCAGATATTTAATTTTTTAATTGTATATTTAGAGGAGGATAAAATTAGAAGGTTTTAGTATTCAAAGATGGAAGTGTTACATGAAAAACACTCGCTAGAATCATTCAGCAAAAATGAATATGAGATTATGTCATAAAACAAGTCATGCATTTATTCTTCATCTATTTTGACCTGTTAATATATTCCTTCTATTTTAAAGATTCTCTTATAAAGAGAAGGGCCCTATATCTGTTTTTCTTCTGTGATTTCATTCTGTTTTAGGATTTTTTGGAAGCAATCTCCCAGATTACCAGAGATCAGAGATTATGATGTTCATTATGAGCAAAGTACCTGTTTTGGGGACAACTTCAAAATCACTGGATCCCAGTAACCTTGGGTTTGTATATACTAACTTTTTAAATTTTAAATTAAAAATCTAGATTTTACTAATCCTGATAAATTAAGACGTGAAAAGCATTAAGAAAAGTGAAATTCTCACTCCTTAGGGGCTGTATTAAATACTATGCCAAACCAAGGCAAGCTCAGTGTCCGCAATATGAAATCAACCTACAGATTGTTATATTACTGATAAAAATTACCTGATTGAAAGGCAGTTTATTTTTCACTAAAACATTCTTTCTCTCTGCATCTGTACAATTATTTTCTGAAACTGTGTACTTTATGGTTGTTAATTCCATAACTTTTCATATGTGAACTTTGACAATGAGAGGAATTCAATTATAAATACTTTTTTTTCAAATAGCTGCATAATTTACCAACTATTTTTAAGTTTTTTGGCTTTTTTTTTTTTAATTCTGTACAATTGACTTCAGATTAAGAACTAACTGCAGAAATTCCAGTGAATTTTGGGTTTTCCCTATGTATTTTGAAATAGGAAAAATCTATAAGTGGGCAGATTTAATAATCCCACAATTGAAAAGTCGCCCTACACTGAATACTTTCCCCTGTAAAAGGAATAATTTTCCTTAAAAGACTGCATTTCCTCAGTATGGAGAACTCACTGAAAAGGAAGCACCTGTTCTTTCCATGTGTGCACGGACACTTTGCACCATATTAGTGTTCCCCTGCTAGATTAAATAGGAAGTCATTGTCATTCTTCAGCTTCTTGATAGCTTTTCATACAGTATCCCTGCTGCATGGGATGCTATTCCATGGAAGATCTGTGCCAGGCAATTGTAACTCATTATGGAGGTATTTCAAGAATGAATCAGTACAAAATTCTCTACTTGGATTAACAGTTGGGGGTGGTGGTTTGTTTTTTAACTGGATAGTTTTCCATTTATGAGAATCTGTGTAAACATGTGCAGTGTGTAAGTATGATGTGCATATGTCACTGAACAAAGAAGGCTTTCTGATTGCTGATAAAGTCTTGGATTACTTAGAATTTTGGTTTCAGCTACCCAAGACATTTGAATGATACAAACAGGCATGATGGTAGTCCATTAAGGTAGAAGTTTCCACTGTTACATAGAGGCCAACTTTTGTGAAGAGGATTAATCTTTCTTTACACTATTTAATGGACAAAATGGCTTGTACCTTTTTTATTTTCCTGAAATAATCTCTTGGAATGGAGCAACTTATTCCAAGTGCACTTTTATCTCCTAAAATCTTGCAAGAATAATGACTCTATACCTTTAACTATTTGGCTACTTTTAGTACCTGCAGCAGGGAAATGAAAACAGATTAAAAACAGGTCAAATAGTGTTTCATGTACCTTCCTGAGATATAAAAGCTGAGGAGTCTTTCAGTTTTTCTTTCTAATTTTGCTGATAACTTTTTCCAGTCTCAAACTTTTGGGGTGTGACTTAGAGAAGAAGTGTCTGTGTTTCTTAAAGACTCGATTGCATTTTAATCCTGAAGAAATTTTCAGTGCTGATTCTTATGAAAAAAATAATATCAAGCTCGTAGTGGTTGAACATTTTAGAGATTTCTGGGTAAAACATAAAGATTTATATCTACTTCACTTACACAATTCAATTTTTTCTTCAACTGCATTTGCTTCAGTTTTTAAGCCTTCCTGTAAATGTGTCTTTGAAAAACATTTAGTTATTTCAGCTTCATTGGAGATATTTTTCTTTATCTATGATCATCCAGCGTCCCTTTCAAGACTGCTGTATTCACTTGTCAAAAATGAGAATAATGGCTAGAGTAGAATAATATTTCAAAGATATGCAAGGAAACCTAATTTGCAAATTTTTTTTCCAATTGTAGAGATTTGGGAACCAGGAGAATTCAAATCATGTTATTGAGATCTTTACTTATGGTAAGTCTTCTGTGATCCATATATTATGTTATAAACATACAGTGTTTCACTTAATGTATATATTTACATATAAAAGTACAGTATAACAACACTGGATTATGAATATAAACGTACATTCATATTGCATAGACCTGTAATTCTATTGTGTAATATTGTGAAAGCATTTTTCCAACTTACATTACAAACAGCAGAAGAAATACGCCTCCACCTCTTAGAGCACTTCAGTGAATGTCAGTTATAATTGGATCTGCAGATCCAAAAGAACATTCTAGAGTAGGCTGAGTTCTGCCAGCAATACTGTCAACATCAAAGTGAAATCACTTTTATCGCTCAGCCTGGAAAAGTGGTATTTAGTAGAATAGCCAATATTTTTAAAACCATAGGAATGGATACCTCAGACACTGTTGTTCTTTCCTTCCTAATATTTCCAAAGTTTCTTTTAAGGTGTGATTTAATTTTTTTATCACAAATACATTTTTCAGCTGTAAATCTTCAAAGAGTGTTTCTGGAAATAGACCCAGATGGTAAAAATCAGTGGATAGTAAAGGGAGTTCTTGCCAATAGAATCCTGGCCTGTTTTGTTGCAGAAGCTGAAAACTGTTTAGTGACTCAAACAGGGGAATGACTTCACAAACTAAAGCAGAGGAATGTCCACCTGGAAAATGAGTTTCTATCCCTGCTTTGACATGAAACTCATGTATGGTGTTAGGCAGATAACGTTAAACCATTCTTGGCTTGTCCAAACCTGAAATCTTAGACTCTGGTTTGCAAAAGAGCTAGGCATTCAGAGTTGCAATTTAAGGGTAGAAAACCTGTTAGGAGGGACCTCAGGGGGTCATTTTGCACATTGTCTCATTAAACGTAGATTCAGATATGTTTAAACTGTTCCTGACTATTCATGTCACAAGTATTAAAATTCCATTAAAACACGTAAGAATTGTTCTAATGATTTTGGGTGCTACGTAGCCTCTAAGTGTGTTTTAAGGGAGTCAGAGTGTACATGTGGAAGGGATTTAACATTTTGGACACTGAATTTTGGTTTGCATCTCTTTTAGAATATGAAAGTAAAATCCCCTCATGGCACAAACATGTGAAAGTCATATTTTTGATGCCTAATAAATTAGTCATTGATAAATATTGTGGAAAAAATCCATCATTGTACATCATGTATTCTTTACAAAAGAATAGTATTTCATAACATAACTAGTCTGTTGTCGTGCATACACAGGCAGACAAGTTAATGCTGTATAGGCAGTTGAAATCTGGTACTTCATTAAAAGTGTGCACTTAGATTTGCAGCCATGCTGCTTGTAATATCAGTCATTTTCCATTTTCAGAATGACTGATCAGCTATTTCCTCTCCCCTGGTGCTTCTGTCAGCCACGTCCCTGTGCACCCCTCAGTTAGGCTGTGGGCACCGTGCTCGCTCAGCATCGTGGTTTAACCCAGAGGCACCAGGGACCACTCAGTCCCTCACTCACCCTGCCCAGGGGGATGGGGAGAGGAGCAGGACAGTACCAGTGAGAATAGTGGGTTGAGATGAAGACAGTTTATTAAATAAAAAAAAGAAACCGAGAAAAGCAAAACCAAGAAATGAGAAAAAGAAGTAATAATAAAATTAAACAGAAAACAAAACCCCCACTTAAAAAACCCCAAATTGCTCACCACAAGCCAGCTGGTAACTGGCCAGTCTCTCAGCAGTGGCAGCCCTCACAAACTGCCCCTGTTCTGCTGCTGAACATGGCACATTTTAGTATGGGATATCCCTCTGGAGGAGGGTAAGCCCTGCTCAGCAGTAGCCAAATCATCACTGTGTTTTACCAGCACCAGTTTGGTCACAAATCCAGGACCCTGTAGCACATGTGCTGCTATCAAGAAAATGACCTGTCCCAGCCAAAACTAGTATAACACAGTGCACATGTAAAAGCTGTAAGGGTATGGAATATATATATAAAGAAGATACAATTATTATGTAAGTCTTAGATGAAAATACTGTTGCATTTATTATAATTAAATATGGAATAATTTTGCTTATATATACTTAGTAATATATTTTGAGATTGTAATGTTCTGGTAACCACCATTTTAAGGGATGGTAAATTTTAAATATTCCTGATTACTGTAGAGCTACTGTACAGCTAAATAAAATTTGAATTAGTAGTTAGGTAGAAGGTTTTTTTCTTTGTGTAACTGCAGAGTTTCCTTTAATTAATAGTAATTGCATGAGACACATCAGAGGTAGTATTATTTTTTTAAATAACACTGTGGTACCAAATTTCTGAGAAAGTGATATTTGCTTACTTCATGTTTTGCAATAAAGTAGTATCTGTAAATCTTCAAAGTGTACATATAGGCCCTGATTTCTCAATTTTTATTTCACTTGAGCTTACTCTACCATATGGGAACAGCTCATATTCTGAAATGGAAAAATCTCTATTGTAATTATTGACTGGAATTACTGTCGTCTTCAATTTATGCTCTGCAACTTTTCATAGGCCATATAAAAAATCGTAAATCATACATTTATTTTTTGATTTGCAGTGTGCTTGAAAAATCCTTTTAGCATGAGGGACTTGATTTGAAAATGTGTGCTAAAGTCCTTCCAAATTCATACTGACGTCAGTAATTTTCAAAATTAATGCAATACTTCAATTTGAATATACCTTGCAGATGCCAAAGCAAATGCACTAAGAAGTGAGTGACAACTGCAGTTAATTCTTATAATGCAGTAATGACACAATAATTTTATTTCCAACAATGAACAGGTGACTTCAGGATACAAAGCCACAACAATAAGTAATGCACTTCCTGCCCCCTTTCTGGACCCACTGCTGTCTCCTTCACTCATGGAAGACTCTGAGCTGAGGCAGTTGGTCCTGGAAATCCTGCACAACCTCATTGATCGACATGACAACAGAGCCAAGCTGAGAGGGATAAGGTAGTGCTTTTTATTTATTGCCTACTTGAAATTCCACTTTGTTACCTGAATGACAAGCACTGTTGATTTTTAAATGTTTTTGCTAATATGAATTATTAATGAACTGTTTTGGTAAATGCACAGTGCTCAGTGTCATTTATTCATGGCAAGTGTTTCACCGGTAAGCCTCAGAGCACAGTACCCTAAAAAAACATTACAAATGTCATAATTTAGCTGTGTAGAAGACAGAATCTTACTTTTTTTTTTTTGTTTTATGTAGATAAAAAATACATGATTGTCATAATGCTTTTTCTGTTTCCCCCTCTTCAACTGAAATTTGAATATCCTTGTTAAGCATGGATATAATTAAAATGCAAATTGAGTCAAGATCTGTTTGAATAGTTCCCGAATTCCACATTCTCGTCATTTCCAATTTTTTTTTTCTTGCTAAAACAATACATTTCTTTCATTTGTAGAATAATACCAGATGTTTCTGATCTAAAGATAAAACGAGACAAAATTTCAAGGCAAGATGTGAGCTTCATGAAAAAGGTAATAGAATGAAACAACACTTTTCTATCTAGAAATAAGTAACTGAACCAGTGGTTTTGCTTTTCTTTAAAGCTGTGGTTTTGCAGCAAGTCACAGAGATCAATTTCAAATTATTGTAATCAAGTTACAGTGATTTCAGTGTTGAGATGCCCTCTATACTTGATAACTGATTCCATGCAATGAAATTTTAATTTTGATCTTCAGTTAAAACCTTTATATGCATAAAATTAGAACAGCATATGTCAAAACCATGGAAGGATCTCCCTGTTGTTCATGATCCCTGCGCAGCATTTTATTTTTGCTCAGGAGCAGTTTTTCACTTGTATGGTTTTTATTTTGCTGTATTTTTAGACAATTTTGTATTCAGAAATCTTTTTTATAGCTGTGGTACAGGGACTTCTGTCTTACATTTTAGGTAAAGATGTCTAAGAAAGTTAACTTTGCACAAAAATCTGTCTTCTTAAAAGATTTTCACAGGACTTTGTACAGGGATACATATATATGACTTCTCAGTATATATGGTTCTAAAGAAAACCAGGGGTTTTTTTAGATGATACTTACATGGAGTGAAAGTGCTTACAGTAGACATCCTGGGTTTTGTGGGACAAAATGCATAAAGCTGTTACTGTGCTCTGTCATTCCTGTCTGTGGTTTATCTGTGTAGGTATGTAAGCAAAAACCAGAAAATAGTGAAGTAGGCCAAAATACTGCATATGTAATGATATGCAAACTAGAGTTATACAGCATTCAAGTAATATTGCAAGACAAATGTTCTTGCTAAGTTAGTCCAGTTAATATTCTTTCCAATACATGTACAACTGAAATAATACAATAATAAAAAATACTCCAACACTGGCAATTATTAGTAATGTATCTTTTAAATAGTGAATTAAATTTTAGTTCATTAATTTAATATCTATGATTTAAAGCAGTTTGGATAAGATTATTTTGCTAGATGAAAGTTGTAGCTGTCAAACAACATTAGAATTGTTAATACTGATCTGGAAAAAAGGGCAGAAGAGAAAAAGAGATTCTTCACAGGTCAAGGAAAGATTATACAGGCTTCTAAAAATATACTAACCTTGGAAAATGAAGTAAGTCAATGATTAGCTGTGTGATATTCTTTCAGGTGCATATCATAAGTGTAATGTTACTTACCTGGTGTAGATGTGCTTGTTAGCAGCCTGTTCTTCCCAGATGCTCTGCATAGTCAAAGGAGAGGGATGATGCATCTCCAGAAGCTCATTAATATCTGGATGACCATTTAGGCTTGTTTGATGTTACATGGGGATCCTGAGGCAATTGTGTATCATGCCCAAGTGGAATGGAATGAAACACAGGCACAAAACTCTTTATCTGAGACCACTTGTTCAGTTTATATCTATCCTTTCTTTGAAGGGAAATATTTAACTTCTTGCATTTTCCAGTCTTCCAGAAAGATACGTATTGAGAAAATCCATATAATAATTTATTTTCCTATTTGAGTGCAATTCTTTATTAGTGGGATAAAAAATTTCATTACTTCTATTTTCCAAATATACTGGGTCTTTAAACAGCTAATCCTTATTTTGTAGTGGCTTCTGTACTTTGCTAATAGCTCTGTTTCCCTCTTTTCTAAATGCAGTATGTATTTGAACAACTCTTTGATTTTAGAAGTGATGAAAAGACCAAAAATGTCATCATTATGTCTTAAGTAAATATGTCCTGTTTAAAAAAGAGAGGTTGGAAATCACTTTTCTTCCTCCTTCTAGAGCTGAATTAATATGTGTAGAGTTAGTCTTTAGATCTTGAAAATTAATTGTGCCAGCTGATACAGACTTGTCCCCCCCCCAGAGATTAGGAATGCTGCGGTGGCACTGAGGTCTGTGTTCCATACAACACCTGCTGCTTATCCTGTGTTTCTTGTGTTTGTATTCTTCCTTTGTGTTGAGGTAATAGTTTCTTTACAGAGATTTGGTTAGGCACAGTGTTACAAGGAGAAGAAAGTCACTTTTGAAGTAGAGAGTCTTTCATTAAAAGACCTGTGTTCTTCACTAGAGCTGCAGCCTCCCTACACAAGTCAGTAGATGATCCCTGCTCACCTTCTGAAGTGCCTTCTAGCAGAATTTTTTCTTGGTTTGCTGTTTAAGGAGAGTTGCTTAATGAACAAATTTGATGTTTTCACAAGGGTAACACTGGGAGCTCATCTGTTACTCAAATGTTCATGAGAATATTTCAGGATTACTTTTTGGTTTCTTCTTTTCATAAATGGGTTGGGGTTTTTTTTTCTAATATTTCAACAGGAAGCTAATTTCAACATCTGATATTGTGCAGTAATCATGCAATTCTCTGTATCATCTTATCTGTCTATACATTTGTGCATAAAATAAACCAGTTCAGTGCTGATAAAGAAGCTTTTGTTAGAAACTTTAGGTCTACTTGATTATTCATGTACCTGTTTGTGTATGTATGGTTACATGTGTATTTTATCCTTTTTATTTTTTTTTTAATTCTCTATCTCAATTAATTTAACATCAAAGTTAGCCCTGTTTGGAGTAGAGAATTGAACTAGAAGACCTTCAAATATCCTTTCTAACCTAAATTATTCTATTATTTTATACCCATTTTCCCTTTTATGTCTTTTATAGCATGGTCAGCTGTTGTACAGACACATCTACTTAGGCTGCAAAGAAGAAGACAATGTCCAGAAAAACTTTGAACTCCTATTTACGTCTCTAGCTCTTACCACAATTGAACTGGCCAATGAGGAAGTGGTTATTGACCTCATTCGATTAGCTATTGCCTTGCAGGTATGAGTCTGTCTTGAGTTCATTGACTGACAATTTATATGTGTAATTGGAGAAACGGGGGGGGTTGGATATTGATCTTCAAATTGGAAATCTCACCGTTGTGTCTGAACTTGATTGATTGATCACTAAGGAAGTGCACTTTGTATGTACTACTTACTAATGGGCAAACTTCATCTAATCAGTTTTGTAATAAACTTCCACAGCATGTGCTGTTCAGGAAAAACAGCAGATGTGGAAATTTGTTGAAATGTTTCTTAGTGTCACTGATAACTCATTAGCAGATTGACAAGGTGTTCTCTCAACCCATAAGCTTGTGTTCTGTATAAAATGTATGGACTGGCTGCACCCTGGATGAAAAATATATTTTATATATAATATTCTGTATTCTAATATTCTGTATAATTGATTGGTTGGGAATAGTTACTAAACCAGCATTTAATCTTACCTTGGAATAAAATTCTGTCAGTGTCTTAGGCTTTATTCCTTAACAATTCTTTAAGAGGTTCAAACATTAACTCATATTTGCATACAGTCCTCAGGAAAACTGGATAACTTACTAAGTTCATCTGTGTTAAAATCAAAAATAAAGTAAGGCTAACGTGTGCCCTGGAAATTTGATGAAATCAGGCCCTGTATTCCCAGTTCACTCTGTCATTAACCTTATTCCCAAATATACAGCTGCATTATAAAACATCTGAAATGCAGTGTGCATCCTTAATTTTAAAATATGTCATTGAAACCAAATCATTTCTTGATGGAAATGACATTAGGAGTTCTACTACAGCAAAAATAATGCAATCTGAATAATATAGAAGAGTTAATATGCATTGAATAATTCCCTCTATTGTGCTGTATCTCTGATTCACACTAGTGATGTTTATTATCACACTGCTGTTTCTAATTTTCCTGAGAAAATGTTATGATCAACAGGTGGTCAGAACAAGAGACTACCAGTCATTAACCTGTACTTTCTGTCTGAGAAACAGAATTTTGAGTTGAGTAAATTTCTCTCTCTTCATAATGGTTGAATCTTTTAAGCTCTCTTAACTTCAGATCATTAAATTCCTATTTCAGGAGTGAGATAAAAGACTAGAATTTTAAGATGAGAGATATCAAATGCTAAGTAATAGCAAATAAACATCATATGTCAGGTAGTGTTACCAAAGATAATTTTCACTTCCATATATTCAGGACAGCCTGCTAACTTTGGAAAACATAATGCTACCCTTTATATTTCAGGATGTTGCCATCATCAATGAGGATAATCTGCCAATGTTTAATCGTTGTGGTGTCATGGCATTGGTTGCAGCATATCTAAACTTCCTGAGTCAGATGATTGCAGTTCCTGCCTTTTGTCAGCATGTCAGCAAGGTAACACATGGTTAAATAATTCAGGTCATTTAGAACAATACAGAGTCTACTGTAAAATCAATAAATAACTTGTGCTTGTGGTGTGATCTCCCATATTTCTGTCTACTGACATGGTTCTTGATCTTCAGTCTCTCATGGCATTATTTGCCGACTGAAAATTATAAACAAAATAATCTTTCAAAGTACAGCATTTTTATTTTGTTTTTGGTACCATATCTAAAGGTCTAAGTCTTCATCTAGTATAAGACTTTATGGCCCCACTGTCTTTGGTAAAACAGTATTGACATGCACAAGATCATGAGAACCAGATTTTTATCTAAAGGGTGAGAGACACAGTCTCTTTCCCTGGTTAAAAAAAATCCCAAATGTCTCATTTCTGTTGAGGTGGATGTTTGCAAAGGTTAGGTATTGAACAACTACAGAACTACTCCATTTGTACTATCTAACTTGGGTTGGGGGTTTTTTCAGGTCATTGAAACCAGAAGTGTGGAAGCAGCTTATTTTCTACCAGAAACAATTTTCAAAGACAAATGCGAGTAAGTAGCTACAAAATGGGAATTAGTGGACAGTGAAGTTCACTAATCATTAAAATCATACATCATTGAAAAATATTCCATGTGTGAAAAAAATTAGTGGTTTTGTGGTGTTCTGGACAGGCAGGAGAAACCCAAGCATTAAAAGCATGTACACTTACAGGGGGGAAAAAAAGTGGGTTTCAGACTTTTTTATTGTAGTCAGAGGCATTTTTGCACAATAAGATACACAGTGTGCTAACACAGCAAAATGAATTTTCACTGAATCACAATATGGGTGAGGCTGGAAGGGATCTCAGGTCATCTGGTCCAAGACCCCTGCTTAATCAGGATCACCTAGAACAGGCTGTGCATGACCACATCCAGATGCTTTGGGATATCTCCAAGGGTGGAGACTCCACAACCTCTCCAGGTAACCTGCGCCAGTGGTTGGTCACCTTCGCACAAAGAAGTGTTTCCTGATGTTCAAACAGAACCTTCTGTGTGAAGTTTGTGCCCAATACCTCTGGTTCTGTCTCAAAGCAGCACTGAGAGGTGCCTAGTTCTTAGGCCTTTCCACCCTCCCTCCCTTGAGGGAGCTGTACACACCGTTGAGATCCACCTTCTCCTCCCCATGCTGAACTGGCCCAGCTCTCTCAGTCTTCACTGAAGAGATGCTCCAGCCCTGTAATCCACCTTTGTGACCCTGTGGTGGGCTCCCTACATTTCCTGGCTAGCTCAGCTCCTGACTCAGCACTCCACGTGTGGCTTTACCAGAACTGAATAAAGGGCAAGGATCTTCTCCCTCAAACTCCTGATGTGCTCCTCCTGATCTAGCCCAGGATACTCTCAGTCTTTTTTGCCGCAAGGGCACGCTGCTGGCAAATGTCAAATATTACAATTAATTAATTATTATTAGTATTACTGTTACTGTGCAGGTTGGGGTTTTTTTAATTTAACAGAGATCACATTCTCTCAAGATGTAGCAGAACAGGTGAAGAACATATTTCAGATAACAAGAAGTGTTAAAGTAATCTAAAATACTGCAGAAGTTTTCAATGAACTAATACTAGGTGTGTATTCATTCCTAAAAAACTGACTAAGTTTTATTTCCATCAAATCATTACCATTGACACTTCTTGGTTGCTCACAGTCATTAGAAAAATATTTTACTTAAAAAACAAATATCTATTGGTAGACAATAATGTCAAATATATATGTTTTGACAGTCTTCCAAAATCCTTAGAGAAGGATGAAAAAGATTTATTTTTCCTGACGAACAAGATTGCAGAATCATTAGGAGGCAGTGGATACAATGTGGAAAGATTGTCAGTTCCATATGTGCCCCAGGTAACAGGTAAGTGGTGATTAGTAGCAACACCACTTAGTACCAGTTATTAAGAATGTTTTCCTAAGGTGTTGTGTGCCAATGAAATGTAATGTTACTGCTTAGCAACAAAACCTGATCAGATCATTTTGTCTGCTCAAGGTGATTCTTTTTTTTTTCTCATTAGCTATCGTATTATTGCTAAGAAGTTTCAACTATTTGTCCTTTTAAGATTTTTTTTTCCATAAAGAGTGAAACTGAGGCAGAAAGTCCTAGTCCACTTTGACTCTTTTTAATGAAGTCTTTGCTTCTGTGCTAATTTGATCTAGAAAATGAGGAAGGAATATACAAGTCATCTTACTTTATCCTTTTCATGTAAACATTGGGTGAAAGGTACTCCATATGGTCTTGTGCTGATTTTTTTTGTCTTAGTTAAATTCTCAATGAGCAGATGTTAATTTAAGCAAGAATGAGATGTTTTCCTCCATCAGATACCTATGCAAGCTTAGTGTTAGGTAATAGTTTGTGACAGTTTCAGGTTGAAACAGGGCAGAAACACCAATTCCTATAGTGGTTTCAAGTTTGCCTATTTCTGTTTCCCAGACAATGCACCAATTAGCTTAGTGGTTCAAGTGCCCACCAGAATTATTTATTCCTTTTCTGCTGTGAGATAGGATTAGGAGAAAAGCAAAGCAGACTCAAAACTTTTAAGGATGTAAAGACTCATTTATTAACAAAGCTACAAGAGAGAAAAAATTAGTAAGAGTCAGAATAAACCTTTCAAAACACTCCCCTCTCCCCCAACACTTTCTTTCCTTTATCACTGACAACTTATATAGAGACGGAACCTTAGGTCAGTTTATCACCTATAAAATAGTCTTTCATCAGTTCTTTTAGAGAGAGAAGTCTCTTCTGGTGTGCTATGGAAACTTCCCCACAAGAAAGAACAATTCTCTTGCGGCTTTTAATTCTCACAAAAGCAGCCACCCGGGAATCTGCATTTGTGAAGTCTCTCCCATATCACGCAGCCTTCCCACAGCTGCATTATGGGCCGTGTAAAAAATCATGTGGTAGCATTTTAAAGATGAACAGTTCAAAGGCAAAGGTTTTCTTCATCTCTAGGAACAGAAGTATTTTTTCTCTTTTCAGGGACAGGTCTTCATCTGCATCTCATTTCTCTCTCTGTTCAAGCTTCTCATAAAATCTCAGCAATTTCAACATTTACTTAGTCCACCACAAATACCTTTTCTTATATCTGCAATCTGAACACTCTTTTCATCTCCCCATACATATTTTCCATGACTTAAAGAGAAATTCTAGCATATTACTGTCCATTACCATAGCTTCACAAAAGAATCTCAACCTAAAACCAAGGCATCTTCTCATTCTCTTTCCATCTAAAACTAAACTCCTCCTTCACTGAATTTGATATCTTGATATTGTCTCTCTACATGTCTTCACTCTATCCTTTTCTCTCACTTAAGAGAAAGTTGAGTGCTTTGTGAGTTTCATCTGTCAAGGAAAGAGTTAATGTCTCTCCCAGGTCTGCAAGGAGTCATGATGGTCTTTTCGTGGGGTGGCCGAATGTGGTGAAATCGGGCCGTGCCAGGGCTGGGCCAGGCTCTCGGGGGTCCTGGCTGCATTCAGTTCCCGGCTGCGGGCCCCTCTGCACGGCCGCCGCTGGCCTCAGCCGCGTGGTCTCAGGCGCCGCTGGGCCCCTCCCTCGCCAGGGTGCCTGGGCAGCGGCTGCTGGAGCTGTTCATAGCAAAGAATCCTTCAAAAGCCGAGCTGGGGGGGGCTTCCCCTCCCTTCCTCTACCTGGCAGCCTCCCGGGGCCGCCATGGGGGCGAAGCTTAGCGGCAAGGTGTCAACAGCTGCTGGGCCCGCTCCGGCCGGGACGGGGCATGCCCTGGTCCCCCCCGGCTGCCTGGCACTCGCCAGCCCCAACCCGCGACCCGGCGGGCCCCCCAGGAAGGGGCCTGGCCCCGCCGCAAGGGCCGCCCTGCTCGGCCCCCGCGGTGAGGAGGGAGCCGGGCCCGCTTGTTGCCTCGTCCTGGGCCGGATTCCTCTGGTTTTAACTAGTGTGCTCACAGAGGTGTGTCACCTTTCTGGTGGCTTCACCAGATGTCAGTGTTTAACCCTAGTCGCTGATTGGTTTCATCACAACTTTTCTTAAAAAAAAAAAAAAAAAAATCACTTCCATGCAAAACCAGTGCACAGTGTAAATAAAGTTGCCTGAGGTTTGTGGGAAATCATACTGCACAGGCTGAGTGAATAATGTGACAAGGCCTAGGTAGTATGTGGCATTTGTGGGCTTTTGGATTTAATATATTTTCAACAGCTAATTGAGAAACTTACTGAAAAAAATTGATTGAAGAATTTATTCTTAACCATGTGTGTTTTGTAGTTGTATATAACTGGTTGCTGTTGTAATAGACATGGGGATACCACAGCCCAAGGCATGGCCTTTTTAAAGTACCTAGCAGTAAAATGTGATTTCTGTATTCTCTAGCTCACGCATAGAAAGAACCAAAATACATACAGACAGTGAATGCCAGATATGTTGCTCTTGCAGTCTGATTCAGAAACATTGCTGCCTGCAATAAAAGAGATTGAATATCTCTCTTGGATAGTTACTGTGAGGGGAATTGAGTTCTCCAGACAACAGTTGTGGTTTTGTCCCACATGCAAGCAGGGCCACATTATGAAATGTTCCAGCACAGCCACAATGTGTTTTTTGTTGCTGGTTGTTTTCTTCTAAAAAGCATAATGTTCCTATACTTATTTCCTCTGGCATCTAAAAAACCAGTTAACACTACGTTTTAGTATTGGCAAAAGAGGTGGGTGGCAAGTGAGAAAATATTACAGGCTTTGAATGAATGAGAATGGAGTGAGGAAGATAGCCTGGTTTGAAATCTGTGTTAAGCCTCTTCTAGAAACTCAGATACATATGTACCCAAATGTCCTCACTAAGGTTTTCTGGTCTACTTTGCTAAAAATGCATTCCCACACAGGAAGAGACGTAAGTTCTGACATCAGCATTGAGTTTAGCTGAAAGTGTGTGATTAGCTGCCTCTGCGGGTGATGAAAAATTGCCATATTTAATCCTAAGTCTTAGCATATGTGAATCAGATGACTTTGGGGATTTTGTCTTTTTTTATAAAGGCAACCAAAACTTGTTCCTTGACTGTTGCCGTGGCTAGTTAAGTTCATTAAGCTCTGATCCTGTGGAAAAATGAGCTTCCCAAGCCTTTCATTTAACTAAATCAGGACCAAGTGAATATTTTGGAATTCCTAACCTTTTCTCTTTTACTGCAATGAAATGTTACATTTCTGCTATTAATATTAAAATGCTAGAATGTAGTGTTTAAAAGAGATAATTTATGTTCATTTAAAAATTATCCAGATTTTTGTGTGTTCCTGTGAAACCTAGGGTTGGACCCAAAAAGCCCATAATTATTTCATCCTAATTATTTCTGCTATTTCCAAATATCAGTAATATGATGCTTAAGAATGGCTCATAGGCATAGTTTTTTCATCTTGTCTTTGTTTCATGTCTTGATACTTCTTGGCAACTAGAAAGATATTCATATTTGCAAATTTTTATACTTTTTTCTTACTTGAGGGAGAGAGAAAACAATTTTAAAGACTTTCAATATTTTTTTGTCTATACATATATATATATTTAATTGAACTCTATTTCCATCAGGCAAAAAACCTCATAAATGCAAACACAAGTCAAAAGGTAAAAAATGAGCCGTAGGTCAGCCTACTCTCCTGCCTGTGCTGTGTCCCTATAGGATGTGCAGTCAAAAATTGCTTTTAGAAGGCCTAAAGACCTTTAGGCCAGAAATTGTGTTGTACTTAGTGGACTTAGTGTTTCCTTATGCTTTTTTGTTTGTTTGTTTTTCTCCTTGACATGCTTGTAGTAATGTTAGTTGCTGTGGGGTTTGCTGTTGTGTTTACTCCTGATTTGGTACTCTATGAAATGGTGGTTTCCTGTTTTGTTTTCCTGCGCAGGTAGTAGAGCCATAGGTATCATTTTTGTGATGGTACTAATTACCTCCTTGAGTGACATTACAAAAACCTGTAGAAAGTTGGAAGAAGCTCTCAGTTGTTCAAAGAATGATTATTCATCTTAGTCACTGGCCATTCAGGGTCATGCACAAGGAATAGAGTTCCTCATCCAGGAAAAGAGAGCAGCCTGGGCCAGTGCCTCACCACCCTCATGGGAAAGAATTTTTCCCTAATATCTAATCTAAATCTACCCTCTTTTGGTTTAAAGCCATTGTCCCTTGTTAAAAGGGATGAATCCACCTCGGTCAGTGAGGTGTCACACAGAGCTGCTTCCATTGCCCCTGGGCTTCTGGGACAGCCTTGGCAGGGGCTGAGGCAATGGGTGTTGGGACTCCATCACTGTCCTCGAGCCCCTGGGCTCCCTCATGTGTGTGGATGAACACTGTATCTTATAGGAGAAAATATCATCATTCTCACAAATTTTTTACCCCCTTTTGATATGTTGAAATTAAAGATAAATGGACATACTTCATATGCAAGTTTGGTGAGGCGTCCATTACAAAAATGAATTCAATCCAAAGTAGTCCCTAAAATGTATCCTCTGGTGTTTGTGTGTCAGTTACTGAGAGAGCAGCAAGATGGCAGCAGAGTTATGGTTTTGTCAGGTGTTTTCTCTTGAGGGCTGAGGTGCTTTCCTCAGATTTGGAATGTCTTGGGTCATGTTCCAGTGAGCCATCAGGGATTAAAAATTCAGTAAATCCTTCAGAATGCCATTTCAAATGCTCAGGGTCTCTGAGAACCTGGCAAATATTAGTAAAATTTAGGTGGTTTTCACTAATCTTGTTCTTTCACTGCCTCTTGATCTTAAAATGACATTTCATTTATGTGACTTCTGAAAGCTATTTCTTGGTTTTTAAAAGCTGAGCATGTTCAGCTCTGCTGGAATGAATTCTGTTTGTTCATGCTCAGTATTTGCACTGCAAAAGCACTTTGCTTGGCTAGAAGTGGTTTAAATAAAAGTTGCAGAAGAAGCAGCATTAATTATCTTGTAATGGGGGAGTTTTACAGTCCTTCTCCTTTTTTTACTATCAAGTGCCTGTAGCTGCTTCTAACTGTGCAGTGCAAGTCATGAAATAATAATAGCAAGGTCCAAATGGCTTCATCTTGGCTAAAATCTAAAATGTGACATAGCAATTCATGGTTTTGTAAATGAGATACAGAAAAGTCAGGCCACTCAAGTGCCTGTTTATCAGAGGGTCCTTGTGACAAGTCTTCAAATGTATTTTTACTGTTCTTTAAAATCTTTTGTTAATCTATTTAATGTCAAAAATGATAAAACACTAGTGATGCATTGTCCTAGGACTGCCGTCAAGGAGATTCCATCAACTGATGGATCATTTGATCATAATCTCCTTATGCATTAACTAAATTGTTGTGCTTCTGTAAGTATCAGCACAGTTGGTCTTATTCTGACAACTTTTTAGGCCAGCTGGACCTGCTATAATATTTGTAGGAAGTGAGAAGGGAGAGAATTTTTTTCACCCAGTAGATTTTTAGACTTGCTGAATATGGTACTTGTAGCAACAAGAATAAGGAAGGATTGTTGTTCATTTCCATTCAGAAATCTTTATTTCTTCTCTCAATGAATCATCTTCTAGGAAGCTCTTAAATACCTTAAAATTAAGACTTTAATTTCAATTCGGTTGTGAAATTGAAATTTCACAACCAAAAACAAAAGTTCAGGCTTTTGTAAAGGATTTTACAGTTATATATCATCATGTGCTATATTTATTATTCATTTGAATAAGACCTTAATTTTTAAAATTCTGGACTTTCAAGGGAAAGTTGAAAAGATCTGAAATGAGAGGAGGGAGGGACTATAAAATGGTTGGTTTTCACATATTTAGTAATTTAGAACAGTAACTCTAAATGTATCATTTTTCACAATTCAGATGACAAAATAAATGCTCTTGGGTTCAATAGGTATATGGAAATAAATCTGCATGAGTAGAAATTTGACTGATCATGTTTCAAGAGTGTTATGCAAAAAGTGAGATAATTTCTTCTTGTGCTAGATGAGGACAGACTCTCCAGGAGGAAGAGTATTGTGGACACAGTGTCTATTCAGGTGGATATTCTGTCTAGCAGCGGCACAGAGGATAAGGTATGGAAATCACAGATTATTTTAAAGCAGCATCTTGAGTGGAGGGAGGGGGGAATGCAAGTGAACTTTTCCCAGGAAGCTGGGTATCTGATTATTCTAGCAATGTTAAATACTTCAAGGGGTTGGCTTTTTAAGTTGTGTGTTTGCAGAAATCTGTTGGCAAAGACATTCTGCTGATCTTATTGTATAAAAGAGCCAAGTATTTTGTCACTACAGTTTTTACAGATAGTACTGCAGGTTATGGTGTAGCAATACATTTATTTACATGCTGAACAACCGGTATTTTATGAGTAAATATTCTAAAATGTTTTCTTTGCCTGTTGAGGGATACAATAAATTTCAGCATCTGTATCCCTGTATCATTTGAAGTATTTGAGAGGCTTATTTAACAACCTGGGGCTGTGAGATACAAGCCTAGAGAAACAGAAGCCTGGTGTGGGAGTCCTGCAGTCCCTGAGTGGGACAGGTAGACTGGGCAGTCTGTGTGCTCCAATGCACTGGGCACCAGTGTCACTGTTCCCTCCAGAAGAGTTTGGCATGCAGCACGTAAAAGTCACAGGAAGGATAAAGCAGCAACAAAAAGCTCATATGTAGAGTACAGGAGCTGATGCTAATTACGCCTTAGGAAGATGGCATTATAATTAAAATTATCACACATCATTTGACACTTCATTTGAAGTATTTCTTAAAATAAATTTCTACTTCTACCGAATATTTTGCAACATTCTGCGGATTTTTATTAACTAGATTTCCGCTGGCTTCAATTGAGATTAGCTGTTGAAATTGAGGTATTTGTACCTCAGATGAGGTACAGATGATTCCTATTTTTGACATCTTGAAGCACAAACTGCCTGGAGACATGAAGCAAAATGTGTGGACTGAGTCAAGCTGAGTGTTAGTTAAAAATTCAGTATTAAGCTATAGCAAAGGAGCAAGCTTTACAAGCTTTACTTTCAACAGAAGTGATATATTCATTATTAATATTACTATTATTTCTGTTATTACTATTATTATTCCTTTCTGCTTTGTGCTGATGATACCTCAGATGATCTTTTGTGTTCACTTCTTCTTTTGTGCTTTAGCAAGGATACAGATAAAAGTTCATGAAAAAGAATAAAAAAGTGAAAAATAAGTGAGACAATCAGATCTCTAGATTTCTGAAGCAAGTAAATGCTCCTTACAGGACTGAGGCTGTTTGACTTTAGTATTCTTTTTTAAAATCTTGCATTATATGTGGTTACATGTAATTGAACAACTCCCTTAAAAGTGGAAGTAAATGAGAGAAGTTTCCATTTCAGATTTCCAGTTATGCTGATGTTATGTCAGGCGTTGATACACAGACCTTTTTGAAGTTGAGTAGTGGTTGTAGATAAATTCATTTTATAGGTTCTTAGCTTACTGTGGTCTTAATGTAGTCCAATGTCTTGGATAATTAATTACTTTTTATCTCTTAAAAACAAGAATTTTATTAATCAGTAGCACAGGATGCAAAATATCCTCCTTTACCTGCTTTATGAGGTTTGTTTACAAGGCAAAAGAGAAAACAGTATTTTCCACTTAGCTGACTGCATCTTCATACTTCCATATGAAATTTGGTTTTCTTGCTGTGTAGATTAGTCAGTATAGCAATCCATAACCATTAGTAGACCTAAACTGAAAAAAACCCAAGCGTAAATCTGTATGATTGAGAGGATTACCTACTTAATTAATGAAAGTTTTTGGACACAATGATGAATGGTATCATTTCTGCACTGAGATAGAAGACTGTTTATCCATAAAATAGCTGTTATTATAAACAGTGCAAATGCAATTCTTCTATCAGCGGATGCAAAGTTTTTTGTAGTGCCAAGTCTGCTAGTGAATCCTGTTCGGGAAGGTGAGTTATTCCATAGTTATCTCCATTTATAAGATGAAAGCACTTGTAAATGCAGGTAATGCTTCTGTGGTGTTAATGGCCAAGTATAATGCTGGGTAATATCAGCAACTAATGTGGAGGTTAACTAGCATTAAGAAAGGCAGCCATAAACAACTAACATTTACAAATGTGAGTTGTATATAAAGTGATTTCTGAACTGGAATACTCTTGATCTGTAGCCATATCCATGAATCTTTGACAAAAAAGGTGTTTCACTGTTTATTTATTAATTTTATTTATTCAGAGGTAGACAATACATGCTTATTAAATAAAACCTGTTAGAAAAATACAATTTACATCTGCAGCTCGTGAAATAATTCTCATATAAAAAGGAAACAGCTACTTCCTTTTCCCTTAACCATAGTTGAAGCTAATGAATTAAAAAATTGAAAGAATTCATAATGTTCTAAATAGAATAAAGGAACTCTTTGCTACCTTACCTCTTATCTTAAATTATTTTGGACCATTCCTGATAAACACCAATTCTAAAGAGTTGGTGTTTATCAGGAAAAATAAAAATGCTGCCTTTTTACATGTTGGAAGGATTCAAGTGGGGAAGTTCAAGCCAAGAAAATGTGTTAGGTTCAGGTGAAGACTGTTCTGTCATCTAATAACTCTCCCCTAATGCCATAAGGCTGGCTTCACTATAAATATATTTACTGGTATAGAAACCTAGTCTATAATGAATTGAAATACTTTGGTAACATTGTATCCTCAAGCAATTCCTGGTGAAGTTCATTTGCAGCAGCAAATGGATATTCTTATCAGTAGATGAACAAATTTTCTCAGTGCATTTGACATAGTTTATTATGAAGAGCCCTTTAACTCCAGTGTTTGTAATGTAAGCACCAGATTATTTGGATCATCATGGTACAAAGTTAGCCTAAAGCAGTAACCATTTTCTGCTCTGCACTCCACTATCATCTCCTGTTTTAGCATCACGTTGCTGATAACTCAACAAGTCTCAAGAAGAAGATGACATTATTAGCAACAGCTCTCTAAATCCAGTACTGAGATTTTACAGGATAGAAACACTACAGCTTATTCCTGACCTAAAGGACTCTTCTGCCAAAATCCAAATTCATTTATAAAGTATCGTTGCCATGTAGCATCTTGACGACAATTTGGAAAGTTTTCCTTGATCTCATTTGATAAAACTTTCCTCACTAATTTCTTGTAAAATACGAATTAGTGATCTGTTGGCTGTCACGGAAAGTCCAAATAAAATTATTAGAGACTTGTAAGGCAGAAAAGTTCTGGCTGTTTTGGTCATCTGTGTTTATCATATTCCTTAATTTTTAGAAGCTTACATGTTTTATGTGATGATTAAGGAGTTTTGTTTCTATGTGTTTAGGTTGATAACACTGAAGAAATCACCTTTGAAGCTTTGAAGAAAGCTATTGGTAAGATTTATTACAGTTGTGTTTGTGCAGCATAGTTCTTGATTACTACGGAATTGCTGAAGGAAAAGGAGAAGGCCAGAATAACATAAAATACTACTTTTGCTTCTTTTCAGCTAGTAAATTTATTTAGAACTCCAGTTATTTATTTCTAAATCTCTGGAATTATATCTTGATAATGTTAGTGAATTCATTTTCCGAAGTTAATGGGACTGAATGAAAAGCATCTGGAAATGCCTGTCTTCTATTACATTTGTGGTACACACAAAGGTATAAATGTGAGATATTCAAGTTACACTGTGTGATTACTTATGAAGTAACTTGAGTATTTCTTATGTATTAAGATTTTCGGGTCTTCAGTGCATTCAAAAATAGATTGTAAATTACACATCATGGATTTTAAAGTACTAAGGTTTTTTTTAAAAGAATATTTTTCTGACATGTGACCTGGCTATGAGAACTATCCAGAATTATCCTGATTCCTTATTTCATATTACCATAAGTAATTGCTGATTAATGCTTTGCAGTCTACCAAAATCCTGTTTAAAATATGGATTAAACATTGATGTTTAGAACAGTAGACACATTCTAAACATTAATTTAATCTGACAGTATTCCAAGTATGCCTAATCCATGAGGTACAGGGTACCTGAGATAATTAATTAGATGCTAGAAAGTTCCAGCTGCTTGTAGGTTCAGTTAGTTTATGGAGGTTGAACAGGCTTTTCCCAAACTCTGATAGAAAACTCTGGCCACCTGTCACCATGATATTGGGAGATTTTTGTTTCCTCTTGAATCTGAACCTGTGTGCAGTAAGTGAAAAGTGCAGGCAATAAAGCAAAGAGGAGCCTGGATGTCCCTTATAATTACAGACTTAGTAAGAAAGGGGGAAAATTGGGTCCTCAGACCATCTCCTTCAAATATTACCTGCATTTGCATCACTTCAAGCACAATCCTTGTTCACTTTTGTAGTGTGCATTTGGTATCTCTAGTATTCATAGGCAAAGATTGCATTTGTCTTCACTTTCCTTTTTATTATTCTTTTAAGATAACAATGGACTTGAAGAACAGGAAAAGGAAAAAAGGCGTCTTGTGATTGAAAAGTTCCAAAAAGCACCGTTTGAGGAAATCGCAGCTCAGTGTGAAACCAAAGTGAGTTTCTGCGGAATGTAAGCACTGAGGATATCAGTGTAGGCATTAGTGGGCATGTGCTGACTAAAGGTGATTTAAGTTGTTGTGTCACTGCTGCTGTTACTTCTTTAGAAATTCAGTTCTTTGTTTTGTTTCCACTGCTATCAGTGCTGGGACATTCCAGTAATTTGAAGTTTTTGTTTGTTCCTAGACTGTTTGGATGGGTAACTTGTAACTTGTACATTCTTCACCTTAATATTTTCCTTGCTGTCTTTGGAGTCCAGGTTCACAGTCCATTTCTATTTCATTCTGGGATAACTGGAACAGCTTTTAACCCACTATGTATTTTAAATAACTAAATGTATTTTAGGTTTGTTAAACCCCTCTCTGCAACGGAAGAATTTGCTATATAATTCTAAGCACTCCAGGACAGACTCACTTCTTCTCAAATGCATCTTTAAGGCTCAGAATTCTTGCAACAGTGAGAAAGAAAATTAAGCAATCTGGCAGTGTGGAACACACTCACCTGAGTATGGCCTGGCACAACCATTGTAGCTCAGTTCAATATATAGGAGTTAATAATTCAATTTTAATTTTTTTTTCTTCCCTAGGCAAACTTGCTTCACGATAGACTGGCACAGATACTGGATCTCACCATTCGGTAAGGCTTTATGCAAGAGAATATCATAACTGAAAAATTACTTACAAAGCAATTGTGGCTATTTTCAGGTGGTTATGTCATAGTGTTCTCAAACATATGTAATAGGGAGAAAATAATTGCCTTAATTGAATATTGTGGTTTAACCCTGATAGGCCCCATGTAGCCACTGGCTTAACCCTCCTCAGCAGGATGAGGAAGAGAATTAGAAGGGTAAAAGTGAGAAAAACCATGGGTTGAGGCAACAACTTAATAGGTAAAGCATAAGTTACACATACTAGCAAAGCAATATGAGAAATTCATTCACTTCCCATGGGCAGGCAGGTGTTCAGCCATCTCCAGCTAAGCAGGGCTCTTTGGGAAGGCAAATGCCATCACTGAGTGTCCTTTTTTTCCTGCTTCTTTCCTTAAAGCTGTTACTCCTAAGCATGACACTGTATGATAGGGGGTATCCCATGGGTCAGTTGGGGTCAGCTGTCCTATCTGTGTCCCCTCCCAACTTCCTGCCCACCTGCAGTCTGGCACAGCAGTATGAGGAGCAGAAAAGACCTTGACTCTGTGTAAACTCTGCTCAGCAGTAAAAAGACATCCCTGTGTTACCAACACTGTTTCCAGCACAAATCCAGAACCCAGCCCTATACCAGCTACTGTAAAAAAAATTATCCAAGCCAAAACCAGCCACTGAAAAATAGGACTTTTCATCCCTTCGATTTTTCTTACTACTTTGAATCTTCCTGGTAGTGGGGAATATCCAGAAACAATGTTACTGTGTATTTCAGTACCTCTGTGTCTAGCCATAGTATTGCAAGATGCTGTTGTTTTCCCATTGCTGCTAATTAGATATTGAGCTCCCCAAGTAGTACATGGTGTTATTATAGAGAGTTGTGCACATCATTTATGCAGGATAAATAGTATTTATTAGCAGTGAGATGCATTTTGATAGTTCTGTAACATCAGTGAAATTGATGATATAGGTGAGAATATAAAAATCCTCAGGGCATGATAATTTCATTAGAATTTCAGGATAAAATGCTGTTGGTACTTTATTACTTTATGATATGCTATCATAAAGTATATATATGGTATATATATGGGGGGGGTAGTTTACTCTTGTTCTCACCTGTGTGTATGAAGTTATAAAAAAGCAATCAGTATAACTATAAATTCTGTATGTTGGTTGTGCTTCTCACACAGTCCTCCGCCTAGCCCCTCAGGAACGATGACCATTACTTCTGGACATGCTCATTACCATTCTGTTCCAGTCTATGAGATGAAGTTTCCAGATCTTTGTGTGTATTAAGTGTCTTCTGAAGTCTGCTGGACATTATTTAGAGTAGAGTACAATAGAAAGAACAAGATGAGTTTTCAAATTTTATTGTTTATTGTATCTAATTTTAATATAATGATGGACATGAGCTAAATACAGATTACTTTAGCCAAATTCATGAAACGGTCTTGGATTGTTTTATTCTGTAATATATTTTGAGTTAGGTTTTTCACAGATCATGTTTCTTCATTTTCATATTTGAGTACATGTGAAAGTCAAATTTAAAACTTGTCTTGCCACATGGCTAAATATTTCAGTTACTCTAGGAATTTGAATTGCTTCAAATTCCTTAAATTTGAGATATTGTAACTGAAAAACCTATTAAAGCTTTTTTTTTTTGGTTTGGTTTGTTTTTGGGGTTTTTTTTTTTTGGTTGGTTGGTTGGTTTGTTGGTTGGTTGTTTTGGTTTGGTTTTTTTACTCCTCTCCACCTCAGTTCTATGTTGAACTAGAATGCTTTTGGCTTGCTTCATCTCATTCAATGTAACCAGTGAAGCACTACCTGAGCTCCCTCTTGTTCATGCTGTCAGAGCTACTCGACTTGTTTGGTTTGGAATAGATGGAAAAAAAAATACCTTACACGTGTTCAAATACAGTGAATGAATTAATGGACACTTGTTAAGTATATTTTGATGCATCACATGACATGCTTTTTAGATAGATACATCCAGTATATGTCCTGTGTTTCTTGCTAAAAGTTTAATCTTAAGCTTTGCATAAGAGAGGAGAAATCTCCTCTTGAAGCACGGAATTGTGCAATATATTTCATGTCTTAAGATGTATGGTTTACAGACTGTACTTTTGAAAACACTGTAGTATTTTACTGTCTGCTTTAGTATAGATACAGAAGAGATATATTTAGTATAGCAGAAAATAAACTGAGGGCATTTTGAATCATGAATACTGAAACTATATTCTATGAGACATTTCTCTGTAGTTTATAACAGCTTTTTAGTGATATTTTAGAAATTGAAAGAAAACTCAAACCATTTAAAGATCAAGAATTTATTACATATATTTTCAAGCAAAAGCATTTTTAGAGATGCATCTCTGTGTTTGTTTTTGTTTCATTTCTCAAACCTTTAAGGTAACTTTCATAGGTTTATGTATCTGAGCATATACTATTCAAATGTAAATAAAGTGAAACTGATAGAGTAAATCATGGACATTTGATGATAATTGTCAAAGCTGTCTTTATGACTCACTAAATCATGCTGGCAAAAAAAGAAAAACAGCATTTACTGATGCCATGAATAGTAAGTTTGAAGTCCCTTAACTGTCTGAATCTGACTGGGGCACTGGAAACATGAATGAATGCTCTCAAATATCTTTAATAAATGTAGACATTTTATTGAGTGTTCTGGATGAACAGTGAACATGAACAAAGTAACCCTACTTCAGTTAGCCCTGCTTTGAGCAGGAGCTTGGTTTGAAGACTTTCAGAAGTCCCAACCTAAATTAATCTTTGATTGCATAACTCAAAATCTGAAGGATTATTAGCTCTGCTAATTTGCTGACTGTTTGGAGCATTTGCAAATCCACTGTAAAAAGGATTTTAAGTTTTTTGATCTGTGGAACAGTATTCTACTGGATTACATTTAAAAGCCTGATGTGGCATGACATCAGAGAAATATCAGCTACTTAAACCTATGAGATGACGTGCTGAGACTTTCAGAAGGCATTCACAAAGCTCAAAAGGTAATTGAGACCTTCTTTTCAGTTTAACAGTGCAATCACAGCTGTTAGTGGATGACGAAACAGCCCCTTATCTACAGCATTCCGTTGTGATTTTTACTGCTGCATCGTATCAGCCTGATCAGACCACAGTCTACACTTAAATAGGACTCTAGCTTTTAGTTTTCACTTTTTTTTTCTTTTTTTTTTTAAGGTAAGACTAATAGTTTTTTTGGCCTGTATAAAGAGTGTAATTTTTTTTTAAAGTAAATCCAACCTAGGGATACAATGTAAAACACCTACCCACTCCGTCATTTTTTTAAGAATATCACTCGGCACTTTTGTACAAAAAGAAGGAGTCTAAATAATGAAGAATGTACTTCTGTTTGCACTTGTGCAGTATGGAGACTGTGCTGTAAATACAGGATTGTTTCTGTGATTGAATTCTGTTGCATGAATGCTGCATGTGAAAAAAATATATTCAGCGTTTCATTTTCTGTTCTGTTGATGAAGTATTTTTCCTTTATGGTGATGGTAGGTTTCCATGTTTCAAATGTTCAGTTTGGGAAATGCAGGTGTTGTGCAGGTGTAGTGCAGGGAGAGAAGAGCTTGTAACACTCTGTGTGTTCACATGACATTTAGTTTCTTCTTTTATGGAAGTTCAGGGACTCCGTAAGTTGATTGGTTTACTCTGGCCTTTCTAGACACATGGGAGATGGGAGTGAAATGTAAAATGTATTGTTTTGGTAGTTATTGTTATATGAGCCAATGAAACCAAAAGAATTAAGAATGCTGTTTGTTGTACAGTACAGAGCTGCTTTGTTTCACTTATCTCTTTATGTTCTTCAGACAAGCTGCAGAACTTAAAAGCTCCTTATGCAAACTGGCCTGTGTTATCTGCAACACACTGAGCACTGTCTTAATGGTTATAATTGGTACCCAGTTTAAATGTATTCCAGCTGTTGCTTGGGGTTCTCTTTCCTATTATGTCATCTTGGAAAAAATATAGCTTTTGGTAGTGAGTCACTTTAAGATAAATTAAATTCATGGTAATTTTAAAAGGTAGAGATAGCCTGTTGTCCAAAATCAGAGTAGGGCTAATTTGTCTGTTGTTCCAATTGTCATATATTCTGTACTGTACGTAATGAACCAGTTTCAATAAATGTAAGAACACACTGTGCAATCTATATTTAAGCAATAAAATAACGCAAAATTTAAAAATTCATCTTTTTTAAGGTGTCTGTTAATTTTTACTGCTCACAATTAATATGTCAGTTACTAATTTTTTAGCATTTAAAATAGCCCTCAGTTTACACACTTTTATTTTTTTTTTTTTTCAGATATTACAGCATTGCATCGTTATTAAACTAGTACATTTATTTACTATTAAACCTGGACAGGCTTGAGGGGTGGGGCTGTGAGAATCTCATGTGGTTCAAGAAGGCCAAGTGCAAGGTCCTGCACCAGGGGTCAGGGCAATCCCAAGCACAAACACAGACTGGGAGAAAAAGTGCATCAGGAGCAGGCCTGGGGAGGACTTGGGGGTGGTGCTGGGTGAGAAGCTCAGCATGTCCTGGCAGTGTGCTCTGGCAGCCCAGAAACCAAGCATGTCCCGGGCTGCACCCAGTGCCCCATGGGCAGCAGGGCAAGGGAGGGGGCTGTCCCCCTCTACTCTGCCCTTCTGAGACCCCACCTGAGGTCCTGCATCCAGCTCTGGAGCCCCCAAAACAAGAATGTTGACTTGTCCAGAGGAGACCACAAAGCTGATCAAGGGGGTGGAGCGTCTCTGCTGTGGAGACAGACTGATTTGGCAACATCCTGGATTTCCCCTGACTCTAGGGAGACTTTTGTAGTACCTAAAGGGGATTCAGGAGAGCTGAAGAGGGACTTTGGGCAAGGGCATGCAGTGATATGACAAGGAGGAATGGCTTCAAACTGAAAGAGTAGGTTTACATTAAATATTAGGAAGAAGTTCTTTCCTGTGAGGGTGTTGAGGCATTGGAACAGGCTGCCCAGAGAAGCTCTGGATGCCCCATCCCTGGAAGTGTTTATGGCCAGGTTGGAAGGAGCTTTGAGCAAACTGGTCTAATAAAGGTGTCCCTGCCCATGGGACAGTCAAAGAATTCATTACTTAAAAAGTCAAAATATTGAAGTAGGAAATACTTGTAGGTTAGTAGTTAATTAGTTGTTTGCTTTTGGGGAACAGCTAGGTTTTGGACAACTGTGCCCCAAATCTATGAAAAATATGGTGTAAAGTGAGTATGAGAATGAGAGAAGAAAGAAAAAAAACTATGCTCAATGTTTCTTTTTGAACTACTTGTCATATTCTATTATTTTAGCACTGATCTCTCATTACAAATAAATACAGCTAATCATGACTAGATTATTTAAGACTTCACTTTATCAACACAATTCATGTGGTAGTAATTAGGGCGCAACTTGGGAGTTAAACTCTTCCTGAAATAAGAGATAGTGGGGGGAAAAGCTCAAAAGAATTAATGATAACATTGCCTGAACAACACTGTATTTATTTTGTTATTTCTTTTTTTACCTGATTGATTATGTGATCCATCCCCTTCTCTGCAGTCAGAAAATTGAGCATCATTGAGTGCATGTTTGCATAAACATGAAGGTAGTAATAATTAGCAGAAAGGAATGGGAATTTATTTTAAGGTGTAGTGTTCAGAGCAGCAGCACCACTCCTGTTAGAGATAATGTTATTGTTACTCTGTAGTGCGATTCATTCACTTGTTTACAATTCAGTTTTCAACATTTCAGCTCATTATTGTCTCTTTCACTGCAATATTTTTTAATAAATTCTGTGAAATGTAAAATATTTTTTCATCCCTATAATAAAAGTTGATTAAACATTGCACTGTAATGCAGATCTCATCCTCAGCATAGGACAAAAATGGGCACTTTGCAGTTTTAGCATTTTGCTTCAGTACTGAATGTCCTTTTTCTGTACAGCATAAAGGGGGAGTTAATTAAAATCTTGTCTGCAAATAGAATTTCTCACATCACTTATCTGAGCTCTCTGCCTTCCCTTAAAGTCTTTTTGTTCTCTTGGTTATTTCACTAGTGCTGATGGTGTAGCCTCTGGGGTCCAGAGGGTTTTAGGTGACTTTGGGGTTTATTTTGAGATTTTGTGTGGTGGGATTTTTGGTTTGTTTGTTTACACTTTGGAGAGGGGGTTGGTAGTGTTTGTGGGGGTTTTTTGTTTGTTTGTTTAGGGTTTTGTTTGGGAGGTTTTTGCAGTGTGGTATTCCTTTGCACTTTTAATGTAGGAAAAATACTGAAGGGAGTGTATCACCAGCCAGAAGTTTATAGAATACAAACTGCTCATCAAAGAACACTCACAGGCATTTTTACCTGCTGTTCTCACACTGTTCAGTTCACACAGGATCAGATGCTGGGGTTTAATGAAGTGCTGCAGGATCTGGAAGTACACAGGCAGCATGAGGATACAGTCATTGGTCTGTAGGAGTAGGATACAGTCATCGGTCTGTAGGAATGCTTCGGTGACAGAGTTCAGCCCTGTGGAACAAGATGACAGAGAAGAACCTTTCTCCAGAAAGGAGACCTTTCAGAGCAGCTGAATCACTGGGAAGTTTGTAGTAACTTTTTTTGTTCTAGTAAGTGTTGGTGAGTTATAGAATCATAGAATGTGTTGGGTTGGAAGGGATCTTTAGACGTTTGTCATGGCCTGATATTACACACCTCTCCCTTTAAGTCTTTTTCAAAGCCTGTCAGTCAGCCCTGACAGCTCATGAGCAAAGACCCTCTTGCCCATGTGGGAAATCTGAATCCCATCTGACACAAACAGGTCTGCTGTTGTGCTGATCATCCCATTGCCAAAAAAAACCAAATTCTGGCTGTGACCCCAGCCATAGAGCCAGTCTGATAGACTGGGTGTGTCCCTGCAAGGGTAGGGGAAAAAATGACCTGTGCTGCACGTTTCCTGATCAGCCATTCCAAGGCACTGAAGTCTCTTTTGATCACCCTTGGGCTGCACATCGTGACTTCATCACCCCCAACATGGAGGAGCAATAACGAGTAACAGTCCGAGGGCTGTACCAGGCTGGGTTTCCTGCTCATGTCCTTCTCTTGGGCCCCAGGGAGGGAAGAGGCTTCACTAAGAGGAGGGCCTGGCCAGCATTTTGGACCCTCTGTTGCCTTCAGAAGGGAGTCACACACAGCTATAGACAGGAATGAAAAAAAGGACTCATTTTCATGTAATTGCTTTAGCTTTGCTTCTGGGTGCTTCATGCTAAGCTCAGTAAAGGAAGAATGTCTGCAGTAGAAGTTGGAATAGTTGCAGGTTGGTTTAATTAAAAACCTGGAATACTTGGCCACCATCAGTAAATCCAGTCTGAACCAAGTGCACAGTTAACACAAGTCAGTCTGATCATAACAGTTTTTACATAAAAAATCAAGTGAAATTATATAGAACACTGTCAAATAATTATTTATGGTAATATCTGACCTAGATAGATGGTCCATAGTGCTGACCTCGCTACAGTAAGGCGTTAATACAGCCTAACACCTAATCCTAGTCTATGATTACATCATTTTTGTGCTGGAGGGTGTGAGGCAGCGTGTAGAGGATAAGGAGGCAGGTACTCAGTGGCTGGCTGCTGTCGTGCCCCTTCCCAAGCCCCTGGAGGTGGGTGGTTATCTGCCCTCGTCTCCTGCACTTCTGGAGTTCCCAATGTGGTGCTGCGTCCCTCTCTTGGCTCTTCGGAATCTGCTCCGCAGGGCTCCTTCCTCCTCACTGCTCTCCTCGGAGCTGGAACCCCCTGTGCCTGTTTCTGTGCCTGTTGGAGGCCTTTCAGCAGGGACACCTGGGCAGGAGACCTTCTCCTCTCGGCACTCCTGCCCGTGGGGAAGCTTCAGGCTCTCGTTGAAGAAGGCAGAAGCCATGCACTCGGCTGCAGCCGTGTCGCAGGCACAGAGGAGCTTCTCACACGTGCTCCAGCCAATGCCTGAAAGAGAAGTTTCACAATTAATGTTTGAAAGCTGTTAAACTTACTTCATGTATAATTTGCCACGGGTAGATGAGCTTTTGAAAATAGAATTTTTAAATCTGCCATGAATTTTAGCCTCCAAAGTCACCGTTAATTACCTAAACAAAAGCCTGACACCAAGGTGCTGGGCAGTGGAAGGTTCTACTGGCTTTAGTTGAATTTGCGAATGTAAATACACAAACAGCTGACTTCTGTCCGCAATCATAAAATGTCTGAATGTAATTGTCTCGGCCTGACCTGGTCACATACACAGCAGTGTAAATAACCTTTGTCTCAGCTAGGAAAAAAGTTCAAGTTTACAGTAGGCATTGCTAATTTTTTGTAAGCTAAATATTTCTGTCTCTGTACTTAGCTCTAGCAGCTCTGAGATAGTCATTCAGTCTATCATGTTGATACACTGTCATCAGAACATGAGAATTTCCTCTCACACAAGCTTACATTTTGGCTTGTGATCAGAACATACAACTTCAGATCTCAAATTTCTTTCTGCATGACATCCAAGTTTCTTAACTTGCTCCATACAGCAGTGATGAGAGAAGCAGCATCTAAAATAAACAGTAGAAGTAAGTGTAAAATACTTTTCCTAAATCCCAGAATGCTCACAATTATTTGTCTGTCTTTATTTTCAATGCCCATTAAAACTTAAAAAAATTAGTTTTCATACCCTGGAATTTTTTTTTCTATGAAGAACAAAAAACAACCCAAGCTGTTCCTGCTTTCTTCCTATACTTTTTCCTACTTTCACTTCCCTCTTCCTAATTCCTTTCATGTCATGTGTTTAACAGGGGTATGTTTAAATTTTAAGAAACATGATTACAACTGTAACCATGACCTAATCTGCCATGAGAAGTGTCTTGCAGTATTCAAATCTTGGCTGGAAATCTAAAAACTGCATCATGATACCCAGATTGTGCCATCATCTAATCCAATATTTCGTGTGTAGGCCGTTGTTTGTGTGTGAGTGCAGGAAAAAGGTGTGTGCTCTGCTTAGACCTGATGTGCCCCAACTGTTACCAGCTTCCCAGAGGAAGAGATTTTGGCTGTGAATACTACGCTCCTAGAAGTGCTTTTATTTGTGGAATTCTCTGCATTGCCCCTCATCATCAGCTGTGCTGGCTCTTGGCTGCAGCTCCAACAGAACTTTGCTCCACCTCTGCTCCCTTCTGAAGGACAGTGTGCTCTGGGTGGATGTTAGTTCTTCTCTTCATAAGTCACCTTCCAAGCCACCACTTAGCCAAGATTCACTATGACCCTTATCCTCATCCTCTTTCTGCTCTGCTTACCTCCCATTGTTCTCCTTTCTTATTTTAGTTGAGTTACTAAGTCCTCTCCAAAACATTGACACAAAAATAGAATGTGGTTTAGAGTATTATATAATAGAGTATTTCGTGTTTTATTTATTTAAGTGGATTTTTCCCCCCAAAATGTGACTACTGCTACACAGCTATACAATGCTCAAATAATGAGGTACTGATCTTCCTTGGTCCATGGGCACCACAATAGCACCCATAACATTAATGGCACATACAGAGGAGCCCACACCTGTCCAGTGCATCAGTGGGATCACCTCTTCCCTCTTGGCCACAGTAGCAGCCATAAGACTCAAACTCCTCTGGGCATCGCTCGGTCAAACAGAAGAGCATTTCTCCAAGCTGGGGCAGCTCCCTCTCCACTCTTCCACGTCCTCTCTCTTGCAGAAAGGTCAATCGCTCACACACTACAAAGCAAAGTTGTTATTTGACACATCATCTTTTCACTGGTTGATGGCTCTCTGTGAAGATAGAAGTGTTTCCAGAGCTATCAGAAACTTTGAAGGACAACATTTTACCATCTCTAAATTATTACTTCAGTGCATGTATTACAGGTCTTAGAATATGGCTGACTGAGCAAGACAGCAAAAGGGCAAGGCAATATTCAAAGGGGAGAGAGATCCCTATGAAGATGGATCATAAAAGTCAAATTGGTCTGCAATGAGAATACTTTGTACTCTTTCATATGTAAATTTTTCTTTTGGAATATTCAAACTCAGCTGAGTATTCAGTAGGTTCTGTGTTGGTAATTCGATAGCAGGGAAATGACCATGTTTTGCTGAAGGAAACTTCTCATTTGAAATATAGTTCAATTTGAGCTGTGGTACCCCTAGACCAAATGCAAGACTGATTGTAATGGCTATTGTGTTGCTGAGCTTTTGGCATCACCAAATCCCAATTCTAATATCTCTATGGCTCCCTCTACTCATGCAGAACTGATATTTTGAGAATTATTCATAAGATTTGAAAGAACACAGTGTTCCGTGTCAGGAAAAGACAGCAAAGGGGCCTTTTCTGGGACTTTGCCAGGGTAAGGATGGAAGGGGTTGATGGTTGGATTGCAGGAGAAGGGAGGGAGGACTTTTGTTTCCTCTGCATCCTCCTTTCTCCCATGAGTAATCCCATCTTCCCCTCTGCAGCTCTAGACTGTTTCCCTGCTTCTGTCAGGGTCAATTCTGGATTACTGTCTCCAACAGGAAATTCTGCCTGTGTGCCTTCTTGGGTCTTGACTCATTCATATTAATTCACAGAATAAACCACAGGTTCAGGGAATTGATATGTGCTCTCTAAAAGATGGTACTTTAAAATCAAATTTTCCAGTTTGGTGGAAAGTGGGGTTGATTCTTCCACTCTTTTTCAGTTTCCAGGGTTGCTTCTCTCCGTTAGGAAGCCTAAAAAAATGGATGGGACAGTCCTTGAGTGTGGATTTATAGCAGTGACAGGTCTGAAATGTCTTAGGATCTCTGAGCAGAAATTGGAACAGATTCAGAAATAGTGAGAAAATGCCTGACTGGCAAGACTGTCGCAAAAGGTCACAGTGAAGAGCAGTGAAGTTCCTATTGCTGCTGCTGTGTATAAAACAAAGTAACTTAAAGATGTGATTAAATTAATTCCAACAAAAAGAAGCAGGGAGAAGCATTCCCTGAGCCCATTTTTGATACTGTACTACATGAAAAATGTACCTACAAGGTAATAATAAGCAATTTCTTTGTGTTACTGACAGCATATTGGCAGAAGAGGTTAAAGTGATGGAAGCTTTTGCAGGTGTCTCCACCTCCTGTTTTTCTACATACCAGTACATGTGGGCTTATCTAACTGGTTTAAAATAACTATAACCTTTATAAATAATACATACCTGCCTTTAATATAGAGGTTGCTGAATATTTCATTGGATGTAAGGGGAAAAAACCCTTTATTTACCTTTCCCTGCAGGGCCTCTCTCAGACAGTCCCTGGTCCAGAGCTATTCCTAAGGAAACTGTGCTCAGGCCGCTCCTTGCAGGGCTTGTCTCTGGAGAAGACAAATGCATAGATTAGACTTGGGAAGGTGAATAAACTCTTCTTTCAGGACTGTGTCCAAAATTGCATGTTCTAAATTATTATCAAATGCAGTCTTCTAAAATTTGTTCACTCTTAGTGGGAGGCTGTTTATTAATGGATAGTTAAGCTTTCCTGGTCAGGTGGCAGTGAGCTGCTCTTTCCAGGGCAGTCAGTGTTAAACATCCTGTATTGTATGCAACCTCCAGATTTAAATAGCAAAATAGTTTAATTCTACGTATCCATGAAAAATGCTGACTCCTCAGATAGCTGTGAACAGGAACAGGGGAGTGCTCTAAATTAGAAAAGGTGTAATTCATTTTTCACTTGCCTTTTCCTTTTGTCCTTGCAGCTGGGCCTGTAGGACTTTTATTGGTGGGGACAATTTTGACTTGCATTGAGTTACTGTCTCTTGGGAATGAAGCTGGGGAGGTGGTTATCTCTTCCACTGAGACCAAAGCTTCCATAAATCCATCTTCTTCTGAATAAGCAGAAAAAAAGAAAGCAGAAGAAGAAATAGAAAATAAACAGCAAGATTTTAATTTTAGATAGCTGGTGAGAGTAATATCCTCAGGCAGAATGAGTGTGAATTGATGGTCATAGAGAAGGAATAGCTAAGAGGAAGACTGGAAAAGCAGAGTATTCACATCTCTTGCCTTTCAGAAGAAAGGACTGTGGTTAACTATGATCAGTTTAACTGCTGATTGGTTTCTTTAAATTCTCTGCACTGAGACACAGAGCTGGGGCAGGTGCTGAAAATCATGTTGGTTGCTGCTTAGCTGTATTGAGAGATAAAGTACAGATGAGATGTCATGAGATATTATTTTCCCAGTAAATTGCTTTTAAAAGTGTCTGTTCAACTGAAATTTCTAAAACTGAGAGTATCAGTGAAAGGAAATTATTTGACTGATGCAGAGCTGGGTGACAGAAGGGTTTACTGGGTTATAACCAGAAGGAAATATTGAGGGGAAAATAAGTTGACAAATAATTGTCTTGAGGAGATTCTTTATCCTACAAATCGACTAGTATTTGATTTTGGGTTATCTGGCACTCTACTGTTGATCAGAAATGTTTTGTTGAATTTGGAGGTACTTAAAATATTTTCCTACTTTTTAAACTTTTTTTATATAAACTAATTTGTAAATTAAAACACTCATCAAATGATTTCATATTTTCTAAATGTCAATGCGAACAATGTGGCATTTCACAAAATAAATACTTTGAAAATAGTAATGGGCATGTGTTTTCATATTTTTAAAGCTTCCCTTTTAATTCTTTGGCTGAATTAATTGATTAGACTAAACTCAAATTCATTTAACTTGTCACTCTGATGTTCTGGGTTTAGTATGTGTTGAAAATAACCTGTCACAGGATAAGAGAATAGTTAAAAAGAAATAAAAGTACTGCTAAGAACACAGCAGAGCCCATGAAAGGTGGCAGAAAGGGATCAATAGTCACACACTGGTTTTGATAGCTCAGCAAGGTGCACGTTTTATACCACTTTGTTTGGCTGTGAAATGTTCAAATGAAAGTGATTCCTGCTGGATATAGAAAATAAAACCAGAGTTTGGGAAATTCTACACTTAGCTAAGAATAGATATCACAAATAATCTCCTGGGACCCATGCAGACCTGCAACACAATACACAGATTTTCTGATATATTCAAGTTAATGTAGGAGAGCATTTAGTGATTTTGACCAGTGCTTAGTACAGTAATGCCAAATTCATTGGAGCGGGAGACAGAGATATTGTTCAGACAGTGTAATCAGAGTCAAAAAATGATTGCTTTCTACTCTCCATATGCAGTTTGCTCTGACATTTTTCTGGTGCCTTCCACCTGGATAATACATTCTACACAAAAGGGGCTACAGGAAGCTTCCAGATCTACCAAGGTGCTCCATTTTGAACTGTACCTACTGGTGAGGCTGTGTTCAAAGTGTGAAAGCTGGAACACATTTTAGACTGGGAGAGAATTCCATGAAATTTTCTATAATAAAGGAGGAGGCAAAATCAAAATGAACCCTTCTGGCAGCAGATGCTGTGAATGTATTTTACAGAAACAACCATTGTATCATAAAACCTTATGTGAAGAGGCTTTCAGAAATACTTGGATGAAGAGTGAAAATGAGTGGCTGGAGGCAAGGAACAGCTAATGCTTCTCAGCCAGGTTTTATTGTTTGTGTATCTGCTATCTGACCCTGATCTAAATTTGATTCTCCAGCAGCCCTGTTACTACCATGCAGAGTTTTAACTGTGATTCTTTTAGATGAAGAATTGCTGTGTTGGTTAAAGAAAGGAAAACTGAGGGTCACTGACCTTTTATGGAGAGGATGGGGGGAGCAGGAGCTGTGCCCCTGTGGTCCCTTGAGGTAACTGTAAAAAAACAGAGGCACTGTGGTAGTGACCTGCCAGCTGAATTTCTGCCATGTATTTCTGAAATTACTTTAACTTCAAGTATTATAAAGCTTAACCAAACAGCCTGGATTTATAAAGATGGTAATTAGGAGAAGCAAAGTGTTTTGCTGAAGGGTGCACAAGTCAGCAGAAGAAATGTTATCCAGAAATCCTGTGCTGAAGATTTCGACTGTGACACCACAGAGCTTCATAAATGAAAATCCATCTTGACCTGGAGTCAAGAGTCCCAAATTTGTCAACAAAAGTTTAATGACTCTTACCTCTGGCTTTGGAAGTTTCCAAGACTATGTCATGGGGCTCAAAAGAAACCACTGTTGAAAACAGAACATATAAACTCAGGAAACACATTGTCAGCACAGTTATGAACAGTCAGGTTGCTGAGAAGAGCTTTTTCTGAAAACAGGAAGGTCCAGATATATCATGGATAGACATTTGCCTATTTTTCTCTGAGGTATATTGATGGTTATAGACAAAGTGATACTGATCAATTAATCTCCTTGCATGAATATAATGTACATCGCACTAACACAGGATTCTATGATTCTGTGAAAGAAGCAGCATAAATATGACTGAATTGGGGAATTCAATATTAAATCCATTTGACAGACAAATAGACTAAACAGGATTAGGTCTGGCATCCCAGTGTTGTGCACAGAAGGATGCTGCATTCCTTGTGAACATCCTGTGTTTGCCTGCACTGGAAGTCAGGTAGGGATGGGCAGCCTTAAGTCCAAACAGCTCCCTAACCTCTAACTTGTTTCATTACCCGATAAAATAATTTTTCATTTGTCACCTGCTTTTTGATAAATTATAAACATAGCCATCAAATGATCTAAAAAATCATCTCCACATTTTTTTCTGTGTTAAGATGTTGTGACATGAAGAATAACTCGTTTACCTTTGAATGAGTTCCTCAGTGATACTTAGCTTTGGTTTAATGAAGCTTCAGCCATTGTCAATGTCAAAGCTTCTTTGGGCTTAAACAGGGAGACAATTGGTTAAATAGTAAGTGGTTCTCCAAATGTTTCCTTCAAAGACTGATTAGAAATGTTTCCTGTGTTGCTTCAGCTTTCTGAAATTCCTAATGCAAGTTTTTATTCCTTGGTAAAACTTGGAGTCTTAAAGTGGACTGTGCCTCATTAGGGAACAGGAGTAGGTTTTCTTTTCAGGAAGTAAAAGATTGCTACGGAAGTGCAAACACAGGTGCTCTCACTCCTTCAAAGGTTCCATTTTCTATTATAAAGTGTCCCAGAAGCAGATAGAAAAATGTGAACCAACACTGGAGCTGCTGCCAGGTGAGAATGAAAAATATGGTAAAAAACTACTTCGATAATATAGGAGAGAGATATGAAGGAACTGCCAGCACTGCCTTCAGCATAAAGCCTTTTCAGGCACCTACGCTTGTGTGTGTGTGCTGCTATTAAAAAAAAAAAAAAAAAAAAAAAAAAAAAAAAAAAAAAAAAAGAACCCATAAACCTTTAAATGTCAGAAGCATTGTTTTTTAAAAAGAAAAATAATTTCATGTGGTTTTCATATTCCAGATTCACATTTAGGGCAATGGCAAAGACAGAGGAGCACACTAGAGCTTGAAATCAGGTTCTTAAAAAAATTGACTCAAAAAAATTTGACTTTCCACCTCTCCCCATGCAAGCTGGTCTAGTGCGAAGTGTCCCTGCCCGTAGCTGGGGGGTTGGAATGAGATGATCTTTAAGGCCCCGTCCAACACAAACCACTCTGTGATTTCCTGGGTTAAGCAGTGGCCTGGCTGCACATATCCAGTGCATGTTGCTTGTGTGCTTGGCAGACATGGGGCCGATGAACAGAGAATCATGGAATTGTCAAGACAGGAGGAGACCTTCAGATCACTCAATCCCATTGTCAGCCCAGCACTGCCCCTGTAACCCCTAAAAACACTGAACCAACTTCACCCACCAGCAGATGCTGATGCCTCCTAAACACCTCCAGAGGTGGTGACTCCACCACTTCCCTGGACAGCCTGTTCCAGTGTCTGAGCACCTGAACAGTGAAAACATTATTTCTAATATCTAATGAATCTCCCCTGTCTCATCTTAAGGACATTTCCTCTGATTGTTTCCCTGCAGGCACAGTAGGAGAGACCAGCTACCCCCACCTCACTACACCCTCCTGTCAGGTGGTTGTAGAGAGCAGTGAGGTCCTCCTGAGCCTCCTCTTCTCCAGACTAAACAAACCCACCTGCCTCAGCCACTCCTCATCAGACATGTTCTCTAGTCCTCTATGAGACTTGCTGCCCTTCTCTGGACACACTCCAGCACCCCAATGCCCTTTTTAAAATGAGGGACCTAGAACTGAGCACAGCACTCCAGGTGCAGCCTCATGATGCTGAGGGGTGATCACAGCCCTGGTCCTGCTGGTCACACTATTGCTGGCACAGGCCAAGGTGCCACTGCCCTTCTGGGCCACCTGGGCACACTCTGGCTCCTATTGAGGCACCCATGGACCAGCAACCCCAGTCCATTTTCCAAAAGGCTCTGATGCCACTCCTCCCTTAGCAGCAGTGTGGCTTTGCTGGTGATGGAGGCACTAAACAAGAGTGCAGCAGCTAAACTGGGTAATAGTCTAAGACTGGTCTCCCTCTCTGCTTTATATCTTGGCTCTCTCTTACAAGGTGTCCCCTCCCAGAGCTGTCAAGGGCTTTGGGTGCTTCTGTCCCTGGCCTGTTCCTGTTGCAGTGCTCACCATACAGGCAAGAAGAGAACAGATTCTCACACTGCAGCACTGAGGTTTTGCAAATACCCACTCCTCATAAGAAAACCACTGATTGTAGCAAAGAAAAAGAAGACTGGCACAAGAACCACTTGGTCTTGTGTTTTAGAGACTCCCCAAGGAGGCTCCAGAGTGAGGAGGTTTCGGCCTGGATCTCTTCCTTACAAGTAAATAAACAACCAAACTTGTGGCTCGTTGACACAAACCATGCTCAGAATTTCCTCAGGCTTGATCTTAATTAATTCAATAACTTTTAGAGACAAGAAATATGCAATTGGCTGTGGATCCAGTGGTTGGCACCCACAGAGGGCATCTCTGCCAAACAGCTCACCTGCTCCAACCTGTATTCCCAGGGAAAAAAAGGCTGTTTTTATGAAAACAGGTTTTGTTGCAGAGTATTCATTCTCAACCCTTGGGAAACTTACTATAAACACTGATTAAACACATTGGATGCACAAATTGAAAAATTGCACCTTACTATTCAATCTTGAATCCATCACCAAAACATTACATCTACTTTTACTTCTACTTTTAGAACGACAGAAAGGAAGCAAACATCTTGAGTTCTCTTAGCTTTTGGAAGCTGAAAGCAGGGCTTTTTTCTCTCTAAATTGCAAACCTTCTTCCACAGATGCAGTCACAGCTCCTGTTTCATCAGTCCCTTGATGAACCAACTCTGCAACAACAACAAAAAAATGACTCCAGAAACTCATGGGTTAGGGTGCTCCTTAGACTATAGCACAATGTAATATGATCAGAGTCATCAGAAGAGAACTTATTTCTAAATATTATTATAATTACAGTAGCAGTATTAAAATATTGCTTTTGTATTTATAACTTGCTGATACTAAATTCTACTGAAATATAATCAGGCACCTAAAATTAGCAGAGGCATCGAGTGAACTAAAATTGAATCTGTCTTAATCAGCAGTGATAAAATCAGCATGATTTTCCTGTTAGCATCAAACAACTTCACCTTTATTTTTAGTGTGTTGGATCTACCATACTGTATATTAGGGCCAACTGATTCCAATGAAAGATTACTGTCTTAAAAAAAGACAATACCTGGCTTTGATGCAAACCTTCCTGGGACATTTTCTTTTCCCTTGATGCATTCAGGAGGGTATGCAGACATCCAGGGTGTGATACGGGGGTGTGTGTGTCTTCCTTAGCCCTGGAGGCTGTGACTGTGAGCCAAAGAATCAGTAAAGCTAATGCTGCTTTTTCACATCTCCTGCAGCCTGGGAGCCCAGAGCTCCTGCCCCTGCCATGCTCTGATTGCAATCCATATGAGTGAAGGTTTTAATCCAGGCCTGCTCCCACGGGACAGGCATTTGGTCATGCAAGGCTGTAATTTCAGCTACAGAGCACGGATCAGTGTGTGACCATAGGGATAAACATCCCCTTCATCCTTAGCAGGGATTTTTTCCTTCCAGAATAAAAACCAAGTAAATGAACAGAGTAAGCCTGGTTTTGCTTTTCCAGACAGTTTTTGAATGATTTAAGGGAAGATATGGGTTAGCAATATTTTCAGCATTTCCTGCTAATTACCTCATTACAAGTATCACTCATTCATTCCAGGTGGAAGAAGCTTCCTGAAGAAAAAAAATTCTTCACATCTAACTGTAATTTTCCTGTTGCAGTTGTGTTCCTTGCCTCCTGTCCTGTCCCTGTGCAACTCCAGGAAGAGTCTGGCTCCATCTTCTCTCCACACCCCACTCAGTACTGAGAACAGCAAAAAGATCTTCCCCAAGCCTTTGTCTCTTTCTTCCTGGGCTCCAGCCCCCTCTCCATCTCAGAAGCCTCTCCTGGCCCTGCTCCAGGATAGCAATCAGCCTGCCACCCCCTTCTCTCCTGGTATTCACCCAAGTAGCAGTAAAAGGACAAGGTATGTGAAACAGAGACTGGACTTATGGCAGGAAAGCACTCAGCTCCTGCTTCATTCTCCCTGGGTGACATCTGATACCAGCAGAAAATCTGGCAGGAGGGGGCAGTCGATCAGATCCTTCTAATTACCTGTAACAGGAGATGGGCAGGAGGAGACATCCAGCCCGTTCAAGGAGGAGTTAATCTGTGCATTCACAAAGCATTCAATAGCATCTTTGTCACAGGTGCAGAGGAACTGTTCACAGGGATCCATAGACTCTAGAAACAAGTTAAAAAAAATCCAAACAAGGCACTTTTGAAAAATCTTTTCCACCTTCTGCTTTTTCCTCTCTGTAAAGTTTTTGTCTGTGTTTTGTTAGTTCAAACCTATTTATACTGTGCTTCTCCATGCAAAACATGGACAAGTTTCATAGTCTAATTCTTGTTTTAAACACCAGTTGATGCAGCCTGGCATGGCTGTCAATAAATTATTGCCTCTTTGATTGTGTCTGCAGAGTATGGAGGACTACAGAGCAATGCTCTAGTTTTTCCATGGAAAACTTAATCCAGCTGATACTGCATTTAACATTTCACAGACTTCATTAAAATATTCCTCCTAACTCCAAGAAGTCAAGTCCACCATCCAAGCCTTTCATGTGAGATGTGATTTGCTCCTTATAAAGAATCAGAGAACCTTAGAACAGCTTGGATTTGAAGGCATGTTAAACCTGATGTCATTCCACCCCCTGCCATGGGCAGGGACACCTTCCACTAGGACAGGTTGCTCAAAGCCCCATCCAACCTGGCCTTGAACACTGCCAGGGAGGGGGCACCTACAGCTTCTCTGGGCAGCCTGTGCCAGTACCACACCACCCTCAAAGTTAAGAATTTCTTCCTAACGTAAAGGATGTGAAACAGTTTTCCAGGAAATACTATTTTTCTTCTTCAGAATCTCCTACTTTTCAGAGTTTTTTAAAAAACTGACTTTTCATAGCAGTCACAGTACTATTTCATATTTGTGATGGAGACTATATAGAAAAAGTTTAAAAGGCATTTTTAGTGTTTAAATGCACTGGGACCATTAGAGATTTGCCTAAATAGCAAAAAACTCTTTTAGTTTGAAACAAGAAATGGAAATTGGATTCAGATTGTTGTATAAATAGGATGTAAGGGTATTAGTTTGGGGATTCTGCTCCATTTTGCTTGTTTCTTCAAACCATGTTCTAGCATATACTCTTTTCTGGGAGCCAATACTTGATGAAAAATTTTATTACATGTTGTTAGGCATTAAAGAGCCCCACCACACTCTTGTCAGGCCTGTATCAGCATTGCATGGAATAGCTCCTGTTACAACTCATGATCTCTGCCCTCACTGGTGATAGTGCTGTAGCTGAGGAGTGTGTGTGACCCTCTGAACAAAGAATTTGATCTCTCAAAGGGCAGAAAAATGAGGCCTTGATGCCTCAGAAGAAGATTGTTTTTCAGGTCTCTCCTCAGCATCTGCTGCATTTCTGATATGTGGAGACATCTCAAGTAATGCTTAGTCCTCCTACCAAGTGAGGGAAACCCCAGGAAGGGGCTGCCTGTTAGAGGAGCTCTGGGAAGTGGAGATGGTTTCTGATTAATTTGTCTACAACTTTTGGTAGGTAGACCAGAACAAACTTCTGGTCACAGTGAGGCTGCAGTTTTAAGCTCTTTTGATAGGTCAATCTCACCACAGGTCAGGTTTCTAGAAGAGCAGCTGACATCTGCAGAAATCTTTGATGGGTCCCAGGTGCACTCCATCTCCAGCGCTTCCTCATAGCATTTGCGGTGCTGAAAACAGCATCTTGAAAAGGAAATAACAGAGAGCTCAAACAATTTCATTTCTGTTCAGGGTCAGACTGCAGTGATGCCCTGTGGCTCTTATGCAAAACCACAAAAGATGCCAAAGGAGAAAAGGGGGTCCATGGTGTGATCCCCAGACAAAAGAAAGGCTGAGTGCTGCCTTTCCCTGGCTCAGAGGGGCAGAATAACCACAGCTGCATGCAAAACTGAGTGGTGGGAGCAGCTCTGCCTGCCGTGAGTGACCAAACATTTCTGTCCTACTGTGCTACCTGGGTGCTTGCAAGGGCTTTACAGGCACTTTAAATAAGAAATCCACTACCAGCACACAAATACTTCTCCTCAACACTGTCAGCTCACTGACAAGCAAAGCCCACAAGTCAGCTCTATGGATCTTGGATCCAGTCCTATCCCAACTTTTCTCACTGCAGATTTGAAGAACTACACTGAACCCGACACTCATGGAGGGTTAGTGGTTCTGCAATGAGAATTCCTGTATCTCATTGGGACTATATATATACATATAGTTTTACCCTCTATTTCTTGTACTTCTATGCAACAATCACAATTGAAATGCACTATTTAGATGTGGGAAAGGGCCACAAAATATTTTTCACACACTGGAGTAAACCAGTTTTCTCCTGCCACTATACAACACAGGCAGTCAGAAACCTTGTGTTTTCCTGCACCCCTGCTGGCCTGCCAACATCAAATTGCCTGCAGGACCACTTAAGCTTTGAATAAGAATAAAATGTCAACTAAACCAACAAGATCGTCTTCAATCCTCTCTTCTCTTCAGCTCTTTGTGCAGACAAATCATCTACACAACACCTCTGTGCACTGACATCAGCAGTAAATAAAACGCCAGTAAAACTGTCATCATTTACCCCAGGTAAAATTGTTACATAGATTAAAGGGTCTTTCTGTTAGATTCAGATTGAAATGCCCTCATTTCAGAGAAATGGACTCAAAACACAGCTCTATTATTGAGTTGCATTTGGCCTGGACAATGCTGAAGGAAAGGACAACACAAACACCCAAATCCAGCACCTGCTGCCAGGAAAGCTGACACCTGCTCCTTGCCAGGTTCTCTTCTAAGGAGCCCTTCTAGGCTACACATGCACTTTTTCACCTCCTACATTTAGGAATAATTTCATATTAAATCACTGACTGTATTAATAAATAATGATCGCACTATTTAATTTGTCTTCACAACCAGAGGAGTCCAGTGAATTTATCTAAAAAAGTGAGGGCAAATAGCATTCAGCAGAAAGTCGTGATGGCTCCTCTGCACCACAAACTCTACTGTTCTTATTCCAGAGGTGAGGCAGAAATCTGTGAGCTCTATTAGGAACAGGGTTTTGAACATCTAACTGGTGATGTCTCACACTCTCCTGACTCTGCCTGAGGTCTAGTGAGATGTTAGCAACTAAAAGCTCCTCTAACTGCAAAAAAAGTCTAACACAAACTCTCTCTACTTCTTGTTTGTTTAAAGATTCACAATTACATCAACATTTACTGCAACGTTTAATCCAAAAATTTGCTTAGTTTCCCTTTGCAAGCAGGACATTGTAAGACATGGATTGTCTTCTGGGCCTGCTTCTCTTTCACAAAGTCTGTGGAGGTAAACTTGGCTCTTAATTTAGATATGACAATGAGCTACTCTGGGAAATGGGAAAAGGCTGGTCTTAAGAGGCCCTAGTATTTTTCCAATGCCTTAAAAAACTGCTGTGAGGCACTGAGCCTTTTTCTATGGAATAGAAATGACACAAGTAAGCCCCAAGGTTTCCAAAACTAATTTCTAAGAAATAAAATCAGTAAAAATCAATTGCAACACTGTGGGAACTGTCTGGGAAAGACAAACAAGCCACTGGTTTGGAGGGTCCCTTGAACACAGAGCACATCACATCTCTGTCAGCGGCAAAGCAATAATCAGTCTCTGCTGCACATGGCAGTAGGAATTCTGTGCTGATAAGGAAACCTCACCCCAGGGCTGCAAAACAATTTGTAAATACAAACTGCCTGTGTGGGTGATTCTCAGGACAAACCTGCTGATGGATGTTTCTGCAGTTTCTGGGTTTGTGCTGCTCTGCATTAAAATGAAGCTGAGTGAAGCAAAAGCCCATGTGCTCAGCTCTTGGGTATCAATCCATTGAACTGACTCAAGCTCCCATTTCAGGATGTCATCACAATTGTTCAGAAAACCTTTCACAGAGAAGTTCCATGGCTTTTTTCCAGTAGCAGGGTTAGATGTCCATTTTCCCAGCCATCCTATGCTGAGGAGTGGATGGATTAATTTCCACCTATCTATAAGCTTAGCCTTTTCTGAGTCGTTTCTGTCTTCACTCAGGGAATTAATACATTACATTGTTGTAAAACTCATTTTCTCCACAGACATGGATTCTCTTTGAATTTCCTTTCACATCTCCTGCTGATATAATTGAACAACTATTTGATTGTCCTGGCCTGAGTTTACATTTTCTCTTATTAGAGCCAGACGGTGTGGGTCTTTCTTACCCCTAAATAAATCAATCTTTTTATTACTGTTTTTAAAACATTTATACAGGTGTTATGCTTTGGATAATCAGAGCATGAGGGCATTTATTGCCATTCAGGGAAGAAAGGGACCTCTCATGGATATGACTTACACATCAGCTTCATCCACGGGGAGCCCTTCCATCTCAAACCGGCAAGAGCAACCATAGTCTTCAAAATCCCTGGGACAAAACCCAGTAACACACTTCATTTTGTTCACAAAGTTGAGAAGGGCAGGGAAGTTAGTGAAGATGGACTGTAACCAGGTGAAGTGAGAACCCAGGCAGTCTGGAAAGAGAACAGCCGTAGAACAGCTGGTAAGTGGAGGTGAGGCAGGTGTGTGTCACACACAGGTGACATTTGCAGGAACACAGAGCCCAAACAAGGCAGGGACATTGGGCAGTGCTTGACACAGAGTTTTGTGTTACAGTGGTCTTTGTGGAGATCTGCATCAGAAAAAAATCCCTGTTTTTTCTTAGGAAATATATAAAAACAACCCCACAAGATTTCTATTCAATGATCAAGTGCAACTGGAACGGGTACGTACCAAAAAATAATGCAACGCTTTCCACATTCTGAAAGACTCCGTTGAAGAGTGTAGCATTGTCTAAACGGAAAAAAAAAAAAAAAAAAGCTTACTTAAAAAAAAAAAGAAAATATTTCAGTAACTGTCCCCAGACTTCCCCTGATCTCACTTCAGTGGTTAAACCATTTTGATATGAGTTCCTAGCTTCTGGAATACAAGGATTTCCACTGCCATGCAATATTGCAGAAAGTAAAGCTTAAACCTTTCTTACTCAAGATCCTTTCAGGTGTGTTAAGCAGCTCTGGCAGGAATGCTGGCGGCTTCAGTTCTTGGCCACCTACCTCAGCAAACAAATTTGAGAAGAAAAAGTTTTAAAAGTTAAAAAAAAAGCAAAAAAAAAAAAGCAAAAAACCAAAACTCAAATGATCACAATAAACCAGCAATATATATTCCATTATGACACACTGCAGGTGTTTTGAATATCTTCCTACACTGGTGAGCTGATTTATCAAAGACATGAACTACTTGCTCAGCTCCACCCCCAACCTGGGAAGCCCAGAATTGGACTGGTGTAGACTGGTAATTCACATCCACTCCAGCTCAAAAACCAGTCTTTGTAAACAGGTATTGCTGCTGAGGATGAGCTAACCCTCGTCTTCCTGTTCTCTTCAGAACAGTAGCACTTACTGGGACAAATCAGTAGAATTATAAAAAATGTGTTTAGTGCCCACCTTTGTCCCAAATACTGTGTCACCCTGTGCTATAATGTGAAGCAGGGTTATTGGAAGTGATTTGGTTTTTCTTTGTCCATCCTGGCTATTGCCTTATTGCCTCATTGTCTCTCTTCCTATAACTCTTTATATTTTAGCGTAAGCATCTCTTCTTCCTTTTGAAGATGACATGGTACATTTGGTGTATTTTCAACACTTCCATTATTTTTCTGTTGGCCAAGTCCTGAATTAGAGTAAAATCTAATATTTGTTCTCTCCCTTCTCATTTTTTAATCTATTCTTTTCCTCTGCATAATTTCAGAAGACAGTGTATTACTTTGGATTTATTTAACCTTGGCTTAAAAAAAAAAAAAAAAAGTAAGTAAAGGGTATTTACTGTCTCAAGAATCTAAATATTTAAAACCAAAAAAGCCCATAACATTAGATTCATGGCATCACTTATGTCTCAGAATAACTGGCATTAGGAAAGCTGTCCTTTTTCTCTATAAAGATTCTGGGAAAGAGCTGACAGTCGTCTTGCTCACCTGTTACATTTTCCTGCAATAAATATAGGTGTAAAAGTAAAGCAAAGTAGTGGGGGTTTTAGATAGGAGGCTTAACTCTATGTATAGCAAAGGATTAGAAAAAATAGGATTTTTTTTTTTTAAGATCAAATATAATTGCTTTCTCAGGATGTCCACAAGTTTTGTGGTGTGAACAAGATATTCATGGTAACAGTCATATGCTCCCAGCAATTAATTTCTCAGGTTCAGTTGCAGAATATGGATACAGGATTGAGTGAGTCAGGAAGAGATGCTTCCTCTTGTGTTACTCTTTTTCCTGAAATTCTTGGTCACAATGAGAAGCTATTAGATAAACAAAAAGGCATCCATCAAAAGCATCCTTCTCTGCAGCAGGACTAAGGAGAGCAAATTGATCTCCACAAACCAGAAAAAGTCTCCCAATAAAGGCTGGTCTTTTCACAGAACCGGAACAAGCCTGTTGAAAGCTTCATGGCCATGAGGAATTCAGCTTCAGGGGAACTAATGGTTCAAAAAACCAGCATTGAATGCTGTATTTGTACACATGCTTGCTAAAGAAAAACTAATCCTTATTTTCTGGCTTAAAGCCTGAATTTCCTCTGCAATGACAAACATCACCTGGGCCAGGTTTTGTCAAGTGCAACTGGAGCCAGGTTTGACACACTGCATAACACCACAGCTCAAACTAAATGTTGAGGAACAGACATTAATCATTTGCTTCTTTCAGCAAAATGTTTGGAAAACATGGAAATCCCATAGAGTTAAAATTCATCAGAGGAGAAAATTGACAAAGCCATATTCCAGGGGTACTGGAAGCTGTGATTGCTCCAGTACCTTCACTTGCAATTAGTTCTTCTGAGCAAACTTCACATATAAATGTTTGAAGTTCTTCTGGAGAGGAATATCTGCTCATCAGTTTGGTTTACCATTGGCTCTTCTAATCCTCTCATTCCAAGGAAAAACTTTTCTAATTGTCACCAAGTCAAGATCAATGAACCAATGTTTGCTAACAAGATTGCTTACTTTTGTTTAAATTGGGGGGTGGGAGGAGAAAGGAGAAAATACTTTCTGGAGTAATTATTCTCTTTTCCTCTTTTGGTATCATGTATTTGGAACTACTGGTCCTGTCTCATTCCTGGTAGAGGCAGTGAAAAATTTCACTACAAAAATCAATCCTTTAAAACTCAGAAGACGATGGGGATGCCAACTTGTCTCACCTCTCTCTAAAACCAATTTAAAAATTCAGTACATTTTTAGGAGACTTGTATGATCAGCTCTTGGGCTTTCCCATTTTACACCTTATCCATGGATTTTCTTTTAATGTTCAGTTACATATAAAATGGTTTCTGGACTGTGTCTGTGATTTTCCTACCTGACAACAGTTTTCTGAAAGAAAGCCCATCAAAACACATCATTGCACCACCAGTTGTCTTTTTCAGCCATGGCTCACTAAAATGTCCTAATACATGGCATGGATACACTCATTATAATCCTTGGGAAGCAAAAACCTCGACTATGCGAGAAAATGTCAGAGTGCAGCAAACCCAAACTATTTGATTTATTCAAGGTAAGTCACATTAATTTCTCTCAAAGATGCTACTTCATACACAGATATTGCTTCAGTCTCAAAGCAGAGATCAGCAGAATAAATCCCACAGAAATATGAATCCATAATCCTTCCCAAACCTAAACATGGTAACATTTTAAATCTTCATATTCTGATTGCATTTAGCTAGAGGGAAAGAATCTAAGCACTGTTGCCCAGCCTTTTAATTTTTGTGGTAGTTTTTCTTCAAATGTTTTGTCAGAAAAATGTATGAATGTCCAGATATTTTTGAGTGCACTATCAATATAAATATATATATTTCTTTTTTTAAAATAAATAAATAGTTCAGCTACTTTGGCATTCACTGTCACTGCAGTGGGAAATGTAAATATTCTTTCTGGTTCCTCTCTGTATAGTTGGAGTCTTGAGGTTCAGCTTCATAATTTTAGCCTCTATGTTTTGTGTTAGATCTGTTTCTTTTCTGAATTGCAATGCAAGCAACCCCACAGAAGAGAAGCGACTGGTGAAGTTGATGAAGGCCAGTTCAGAATTTTTCTATGCTGAGGATCTGAGTTTTCTCTTCCTTTTAGAAATATCCCCATGGATTGACCAGAAATGGTGATAGACCTAAGAGTCCTTCTCTTCACTTGCACATCATGCCTCTTACTGACATTCCTTCACAGTGCAGATACTGCAGAAATTTGAGATTTTCCCATTCCTGAGAAGTTCATTCACTCATGACAATAAAATCTAAAGAGTTATATGAAGAAAAACCCTATTCACAGTAAGATTCAAAAGAGGAGCTTTAGCTGGACATGGGTTATATTTCAGGATGCACTGAATGGTTTGGAGAAGTAAGACAATACAAATGTATTTAATGAGTAGAATCTCTTTATAAAAAACTTATAAATTTGGAGTCTTAATGACTTAAATAATGAAAAAATGCTGGCAAAAAGAAGTTGTAATTTTTTGTTTGTATTTTTAACCTCATTTCATTTTTTTGCTGCTTCACTAAAAGTCCTGAGAAAAATATTTTATAAGAACTTCATAAAGAAATATCTTCAAGTGCATTTGGGTGTTGAACACCAAAATTTGAGGAGAGAGAAGGTGTGTTTCTAAGGGATTGTTTCCAAATGCTCAAACTTAAAATAGTATTTTGACATAATGTCATATAATCATAAAAATACATTGCCACTTACCACTGTACACCACCATGGACATTGACACCAGCAGAAATACAATCATTTTTTGTTTAATCCAAAGACAAGAAAAAAGTCACACAGCAGACTGGTGTGCCTGGTAAATTTAAGTAAAATATTAGACAGAATGTTATCTCTTCAATCTTGGACTGGGAAGATCCCATCTTGGGAAATCATTCTTTTGTAGCCTGGATATGTTTCTGCTTGATAAAATTGAGTTTTTATCCTTATCATAGTAAATGCACATATTACAGGAATGATGACCCTTATATATCATTATTTTACCAATGTTCTCTAAAAGTCTGACTAACAATATTTATTTTGGTATTGCTTTGAGTCAACAGACTCTATGAAACTGCCATGTAGGAATAAAATGGTGCACTTGCAGTTTCTTTTGTTTTGCAAACAGTTTTCACATCTTCCTTCTTCTCACAGAATGTTCCAACAATTCTTATGTTTAAATGAAGATATTATGAAACACTGTCTAAATGAAGAAATATTCTGATATTTCATCTATGGAATCCAGTTTATCTCCAATCCATGACATTTGTTTCATATCACAAAAATTTATAGTCAAACATTTATTTTAATCTGTGTTGAGACTGGTCTAATACAGCATAAATTTCCTAATAAGAAATATGATGTTATTTAGAGATCTTCAAGAAATGTGTGGAAAAATAATCTTCTAAATGTGTTGCACTAGTATTCGTTAAATGGAAGATGATAGATTGGTTTTTAACTACAGTCACAAATTACTTTAAATTTAGAACAATTTTCCAAGTAAGTCAGGCATAGATCTTTTTACAGGAAAATAAACAAACATATACATATATCAGTTTTCAAATATGTACCTACTGATTATTATCTGATTTTCTGAGCTCAAATATGAAATTAATTTCTATTAGAAAATCTTTTCATAGTTCATCAGGAAGTAAGATTATAAATCTAAGAGCTCTAAATATTTATAGTATATTTTCCCAAATCTCTTGCCTATATTTTTTGTCTATTACTCCTAAGACACAAATAGCTTATTCTACATTGTTTTCTTCCTGCTTCCCTTATTATAGAGAATATCCAGCAATACTTACCTTGAGGGATATTATCCCAAAGTAGCTGGATGGAAGACAAATGAATATCAGCAAAGCCAGTGCTAAGTTATTTATACCCGCTTGGATACAAACCTCTCCCATGTGATCACTTCCTTTATCAAACCCACTTCAACATTTATTAATTAATTCTTTCATGAGATTCCTTAGAGTCATTATGCCACAGTGTATCTGGTAATATGGCTCCAGCCATGTAAAGGATCTATACCGAGAAGTCTGTTCTGCAGGTGCCCTCACCATTTAATAACTTTCCCTAAGACTCTTGGCTGTAATTAAATAACAGTCATCCCTTTGTTATTAATCACTCACAAAATCTCTTGGGCATGTGAATATGGCTTTAATAGCTTAGCAAGAGGTAGTGTTCAGTGATGAAAGATGAGTGAGAGTTTACACAGCTTTAAACACTGACATTCCTCAGGGCTGGGAAGTCTTCTTTAATCTATTCACGGTGGCTCTGATCCAAAGCTGAATGAAATCCAGGAGAAGGTTGATTCAGTGAGCTTTGGGAAGGCTGCTTTTCATCAGGAAGTTGTGCTTTCTGCCAGGGCCAGACACAGCTACCCTTCAAAGGGTCCATCAACAGAGACAAACTGTCCACTGAATTGTAGCATGGAGAAGTGAGAAATCTGACAACTGGGAATTGTAAAAATACTTACATGAGCAAAAGGCCCTTTGTGACCTACAAGATTTTCAGGGAGACCTTAGACGTGGTCACCTCTAAGATCCTCGGGGAGCAGCTGTTGATATCTGAGCTGGATGTGCCTGGGGAGGTGGGTTAAAAACGGACTGGTGGGGCCCCAAGGGCAGGGGCCAGTGGCACAAAGTCTCTTTGGAAGCCAGTGACTGGTGGTGCATTCCAGCAGTCAGTGCTGGGTCCAGCCCTGCTTAGAGTCTCCTTTAAGGACCTGGATGATTGGGCAGAATGGACCCTCAAGGGCTGGCAGGTGACACTGGACTGGGATGAGAGACTGGCATTTCAAAGGGTCGTGCTGCCATCCAGAAGGGCCTCAACTGGAACTCCATGAAGTTCAACAAGAAGTGCCAAGTGCTGCACCTGGAGAGGTGCAGCCTCATACACCAGGGTGTGCTGGGGGCCACCCAGTTGGGAAGCAGCTGGGTAGAAAAGGCCCTGGGGTCCTGCTGTTACTCCTGTTCAACAGGGTTGAACAGGAGTAACAGGAGTGCCCTTGCAGCAGAGAAGGCTCAGGATGTCCTCGGCTGCACTGGGCAAAGTGCTGCCTGCAGCTGGAAGGAGAGAGGGTCCTGCTCCCCTACTCTGCACTGGTGAGGCCACAGGGCAGGGCTGTGTCCAGTTCTGGGCCCATCAGCATAGGACAGACATGGGAAAACTTGAGACAGTTCAGAGAAGGAGCACAGAGATGATGAAGGGACTAGAACATCTCTCATGGGAAGGGGACAAGAGAGCTGGGACTCCACTAGAGGAGTTTTGGGGGGATCTCATCAACCCAGTAAACACCTGAGGGGAGGTGCAAGGGGGACAGAGCCAGTCTCTGTCCAGTGGTGCCCAGTGACATGACAGAGGCAATGGGCACAGACTGAGAGCTGCTGCAAGAGGGCCAGATCTCCCACGGCATGGCAGTACCATGGCCATGTTATGGCACTTCTTGAACTTCATGGAGTTCCTGTTGGCCCATTTCTTCAGCCTGTTGAGGTCCTTCTGGATAGCAGCATGTCTTATCCCCAGCATTTACTCACTGTATTGACATTCCTATTTATTCCATTGGCCTAACTTTCAATATCTGCTGTAATTGGTACTTCTCCAAACTATCCTGCTCTTTGACTTGACAGAAGTTCTTCTCTCACACTTTTGAACACAACAGTGAAACGTATTTTGGAAGAGAACTACTGCATCCCACCTCTCCCTGGGGTCAGCATTGCTCATATTTCCACTTTTCTCCTTGGCTTTGCCTTTGAACACGTCTTTCTTCAGTGAAACATCAATGTGAAACAGATATAGTGCAAATAAACTTATTTTAAAACAATGTTAATAGCTTGGTGATGCACTCAGGGTAGATAGTAGCATAATGTTGCTGCAGCATAAAAAAACATGGGGATCATGCAATTGATTTGTTTTTTCTTTCATTATTTTAGAACTGATTTTTAGTTCACCAGACTTGCATATAAAGGACATGAAAGCCAGGCTGGAAGGGATGCTGAGCAACCTGATCTAGTGGGGTTGGAAGTAGATAATCTTTAAGGTCCCTTCCAGCTCAAACCATTCCATAGTTCCATGTTTCTATGAATCCTGGTGAGCTCACATAGATATATCTCAAAATACAAGAGACCCTTTTTTCCTGGGTTGACACTGCACAACAGGCATTGCTAAAGTCATGGAAGTTTTTGATTTAGAACATAACCTGCATGTGTTTAACACCAGAGAGTCCTTCTTGCCTTCAGTATTTCAGGTTGCTTTTAAATTACTTTGCACTTGTTAATTTTGATTACTATGTCTCAAATGTCAATAAAATAAATAGAAATTATCTGCATTCACTAGCCAACCATGTAAAAATCCTTTATAAAATAAGGTTTTAAAAGCCTTTCAATGCTTTTATTGGAGTTACATCACTTGTATAAAATACCTCTGTTTTTTACACATTATTTTTACAATGCCTTGGAGGAGAAGACATTTCTAGGTTAACATCTGCTTAATAGCTTGTCTGATTTCAAATATTTGCAAATAACATATTGCTTTCTGATTTTTACACTGAAAAATCAAAAAGAAAACTAAAACTGCCACCAGTCTTCCAACTTGCAGTTAAATTTCTCAGTGCTCTAAACTGATGTACAGATGTTTTTAAGGCATTTTTGCTTTAATGCTGGAAGAACACAAGAAAATATTAGTTAGAAGAGGTTTTACAAGGGAATGTTAAAACATGCATGAAGGTAAAATAATCCTTTTTAAAAATACTTTAAAATCATTATGAGATAAAATATCTATGTGATGAAAGACAGCAAATGTTCTGTGGATATACAAAAATCTTTGTTATGTCTTCATAATAAGATATGTAGAGATATAAAATGTACTTACTGTGGGAGTAAGCAACCCTTTTGACTCTTTCGCAGACATAACTTGCATTTTTCACAAACCAGGAATAGTATTCAACACAGTACCTGAAGATGTAGTTACAGATAGGAGATGCAGTTAAAGATAAGAGGCTTGTTATCTTTCATAAGGAGAGGGACTTTGGACAAGGGCACGTGGTGATAAGAAGAGGAGGAATGGCTTCAGCCTGAAAGAGGGCAGGTTTAGATTAAATATTAGGCAGAAATTCTTTACTGTGAGGCTGGTGAGACAGTGGGACAGGTTGCCCAGAGAAGCTGTGGGTGCCCCATCCCTGGAAGTGTTCCAGGTCAGGTTGAATGGGGCTTGGAGCAACCTGTTCCAGTGGAAGGTGTCCCTGCCCATGGCAGCAGAGTTGAAGCTAAGTGGTCTTCAGATCCCTTCCTCTCAAACCAATCTATGATTCTGTGATAAGCACAGTATATCATGCTGCTTTTACTAAGTATGGAAATAAAAAGCTAGATCCCAACCTCAATGATATCATTAGATGTTTGGAAAAATGCAGCTGAGCTTTTTTCACTTAGCTGGAATACTGAAGCAAGATCAGGTACTGATTGGTTCACTGGGACACATTTGGATCTCAGCCAGCAAACACCCTCCAAAACAATCATTGGTGATTGAAAATTGTCATTTAGGGGGAAAAACAACCCTGAAGGAGTGTTTTAAGTAGACAGATGGAAGGAAAACTAGTGCCAGGTTCTACCTCATGGCTTCCTTTCTGGAATATCTTCTCTGACCGACACAGAGGCACAGCTGGAAGAACCTGCAGAGCTCCATCACGCAGGGATTGATCTTCTGCACGATGAGAGTGATAGGAGGGGAGGTCACACGGGGCTCTCTGAGCACTGCCTGTGGGCACCCTGGGGAAAAAACACAGCTCTGAGCTAGTCCTAGTACTTGGCCCACTAAATTTCTTGCTCCACCTTACCCAGACTCTGGTCTCCATAGCAATGTCTTTTCTACTTCAGCAAATAAGGGATATCCCTGCAAATGCCATCCTGGGGCAGGGAGGGAGGGAGGCAGGAAGGCAGGAAGGCAGGAAGGCAGGAAGGCAGGCAGGAAGGCAGGCAGGAAGGCAGGCAGGAAGGAAGGCAGGAAGGCAGGCAGGAAGGCAGGAAGGCAGGAAGGCAGGAAGGCAGGCAGGAAGGAAGGCAGGAAGGCAGGAAGGCAGGAAGA